>LIEC01011070.1:0-60384 GCA_001925005.1 Drosera capensis | reverse complement strand
TATGACACCTGCATGCCACCATTACCGAAGAGCTTCACCAGAGCCGTGAAGATCGTCAGTGACCTTCTCTAATGAAGCTAATGACCACACACCACAAACACGTACCGGTCGCCAGCTACCACCAATGACCAGACATTGCCAATCACCAAAACTCCTCCATTGCCAACCACCAAAACTCCTCCATTGACCTCCCTAATACCAATGACATCACCGAAGCTCGCCACCAACCTTCCTAACGTTTTCCCCGCAGCAAACGGTAGCCTACGAAACCCCCTTCTCAGTTCATGAAACTGCCATGCGACAACACCCAACGACGCCGTCAACAACCATCTATGATCATATACGTCGTCATCAGAGTAGCCCTAAACCAGTCATGACGACAACAGCAGTCAAACAACCACTCGCACAACACCCTCTCTTCCCTACACCAAGGCCTTATCGACTATGTTTCAAGCTGCCAGTTGGGAAGTCGGTGAGCCCAGGGAGGTAACGAGTAAGGTTGGCATCGGGCGTGTCAACGATATCAAGGGTTGTAGGTGATCAAGCTTGAAACACCTCATCGAAGTTTCTCCGATGAAACCAGCATCTCTGGCAGCTTTTTCGATGACCCAAGGTGGTGGCAGCAGCTCAAGGAAGTGACGGAACAAAGGAGGAGTGGGTGTGGTTTTCGGTTTAAGGGTTTTCTAGGGTTTCTTAAACTATAAAACAAACTAGGGTTATACACGCTTCAAAGTTAACCTAACCCCTCTCGATCTGTCTTGAGCTTAATATTTCATCAATATGATGTGTTATGATAATTATGATGAGAAGGGTACCTCCAGGAGGGCGATGATATGCTTGTGTTGCTTAGTTGATGTGTTAAAGCGATAATGGAACTGGGGTTTTGATAATACATATATGGGTGCATGCATTAGGATATGTGACACTATTTTAATGCTAATCATGATCCTAAAATGCCATGGGTGCATTCTGTTACGTACATGTATGCTTGGCATGATGATACGATGAATTATACGGAACTTGGGTTTTGATGGAGCTAGGATTTTGATAATGATATGAATGTGCAATCCCTCGAGCTGTATAGAAATTGATATAACAAAACTCAAATATATCAATTGTAATATAGTTTGTTGTTCAGGCAAGGAGTCAAGTAGGTAGTTGCAGTCTAGGTTAGATTCAAGAGTGCAGATGGTTGCAGATGCAGAGCCATAGTATAGACCACCAGATGTAGACTATTACAAGAACTTTGGATGAACAACTAGTATATTGACAAGCAACAAAAGAAGCTGAAGGCTTCACGACAAAGGACTGTGCTTGCAGACGAGGACCAACATGGCAAGGCATAAACTAAATCATAGTGTGTGCAGATGAGGATTGCTGCAAAGAATGTGTGTAGCGAGATGTTGCAGCAGAATGGATTACATTAGAGATGATTGCGAGTGTGGGGTCAGAGATTTGAAGTCAGTTGAGTGAAGATTCAAGTTAAAGTAGCAACGGCACAAAACCTGGAGTTAGTGGAATGCCAGCGTTGGAAACGAGATGGTGGGAAACACTAGTGGAAAAAAGTGTTCCTCCAGAAACAGTGAGTTGTCTACAAAGGTTCGTTCCCTTAGCCTACAAAAAGAAAATCGGTGAAGACTTGCTTGAGAGCTGTTGTTTTTTTTAGAGATTCAAAAGTACAAGAGAGTGCAAAGCAATCGATAAGATTCAAGAGATTACTCAAGAAAGGCAAGTCGTGAAAAACAGCCAGAAGTATCACTCATCTGTACAAGAACAACTCTTGCAGTAGAGCTCAAGATGCAGAGCTGTGCAAAGATCTAGGTTCTTTGTCCTTCATACAAGTTAGAGAACTTGTAAAAAGGAAGTTACTTGTAAACTGAAAACAAGAAGATAGTGATACTTATCTCTTGACTTGACTACATTGGTCACCAAGGGAATACTCGACTAAGCTCTCGATTATCATTTGATATCGAATGTCTGAATCAGTATAAACTCTATGTCAATTTACTGCTTTCATTATATTGATATTAGAACTGCTTCGAATAAGACATTACAGTCGAAATAGAGATAAAGACTTAAAGAGTCATAAATCTCAAGTGCAGATGAGACAACCTCGTCTACAGACTACCTGAGTAGTCTGCATACGTCCTAGTCTGCATAAAATTGTTATTCCGTGCAAAAAAGGCTCTTAAAGTCTTAAAACAACATATTCAACCCCCCCTCTAGGTTGTAACTCGAATCCTACAGATAATATATACATGATTGCATGCATTAGGTTATAAACTCTATTTTAATGCTAATCATGATCCCAAAATGCCATGGGTGTATTTTGTTACACATACATATGCTTGGTGTGACGATACGATGAATTACACAAAATTAGGGTTTTGATAACATAGGCATGGTTGCATGCATTAGGTCATGGAACTCCATTTTAATACTAATCATGATCCCAAAATGCTATGGGTGACTTTCTTTACATATACATATGCTTGGTGTGGTGATATGATGAATTTTACTTAATCATGAGATTTATGTACTAAAAGGATACTAAATATATCCCATGGGGGCATCGGATTATGATTACAAGTCTTAACATTATGATCGAGATCGGGGATGATTATTTTACATGTTTGATATGTGATATGAGGTATTAGGTTGAAATGGGTTAGAATACGCACCATTATAACATATATATCCTCTCGGGAAATAAATGAAAATGCCCCCTAAATGCCTAAATAAAAAAAAGAACACAAGGACGTATGGTTTGGTTTCATTATCTTACTTTTGTGAACTAACGACACAAGGACGTATGGTTTAATTTCATTATCTAACTTTTTTGAACTAACGAAATGAGTAAAATAATATATATGTGTAATTGGGTTCTGAAGGTCGAGCATTACATGTCCCTTCTTGGATCCGTTGGATCGTTAGTCGTGTTTCTTTATATATTATGAAGGTTGACTATGGCATTCCTTCGTGGGTCTGGCATGACCATTTTCACATCCTTTGAATTGTGATGAACAAGGTCGAGCTTAGTGCCCCTTCGTTGATCATCTGTTGTTTTCTTGAATGGCCTTGGTGCTTGTGAAAGAATTAATCTTTGAGTTATCATCACGGGCGATGAACTACCTCTGGAGCGATGGGCAACCCCTATCCTCTTTGCATGCATACAACGGTTTTGATGTCGTCGTGGCAAGGCCACTGGTTACTTTCTATAAGGAGGCTTTCTCATCTCAATGCTGGCCTCCAGTGCCTCATTGAAAGCGTAGGAGATGTGATTGCGACGTAAGAAATATACAGTTACGGATCAAATTGAATGAAAATATGATATATGATGTAGCCCAACTGAAGATTGATGTACTATCTCCGTACTCTGAGTCTGTCGTGTCTTTCGAGTTGCCTTTTGAGTCGAGTCATGGACTCCGATAATAAAAAGAAAAAGACAAAAGATATAAAAATGTATAAACGAAAGTACATGTTTGATAGGGCATCCATATTTTTTATAAGTTATGAAAATATTTTACTGGAACTCACCGATTCGCCATAGTAGGAGTACCGTGCAAATAAAATTCATATACTCTAGGTACTGAGTTTTATACTCACGCCTTATGTATTTCGCTTGGAGGTAATCAATAGGTTGATGACAATGTCCAGTAAAGTGAGGATTGCATACATATAACTACCTCACGTACTTTTGCGAATAATGTATCATAAATCTATCTTTGGCTCAATAGAGCATCAGGACATATAAAGCGTAAGAACTTGTAATAATTTGATCAGTGTATCTTATACCTAAGTATGTATTCAAGACTCGTATCTTATGAAATAAAGTTGAACTATTTAGAAATGATGTACAGGTGATTCCTTGACACTTTATACCTCTAGTCCCGTCAGGGTTATTTAGCCTTATCATGGATGGCATCCGTGACAGCATAATATCCACGCGTCATCAAGACGTGGAAGTGGGGACGTTACAATAACTCTTGAAAGACTCTATGACATGTATAATCATAGAGTGATATCAAACCTGAAAATAACAAAGTTCCAAGAAATACCCATTTGAGATAATTATTTTTAAAAACAAGAGAACATAAGAAGATTGATCTCAATTATTTTTTAAAAAAAGCATTTCAAAGACCATCGGGGTCCAATGTAAGCCGCAAACATCCACCATCGGCATACCACTCATTATACTCAGCTAGTAAAGGGTATGATGAGATATAAGGAGAAGGCACTGGTGGTAAAATTGATGGTCAAAGAACTGATAATGATGACGTAGACGATTGACGTGAATGTGCTAATGGAGCAGAAAATCCACGTGGAATCCCTGGTAAAGCAGACATGAGAGGCTCTCCTATGTGTATAGTCGTACGATCATGAGGAACCCATGTTGGAATTAATCCACATAAATAACTGTAACCTTCATATCGAATTATTTAGAATAAATCATAAGCGGAAACGTACCTTAATCCGGGTTGAAGATCGCCTAGGGTTAGGGTATCTTTCAGTTGATACACGCGTTAGGGTTTCTCTCTCTCGCGATGGAATGCTAGAAAGATGTAACGTGTGTTCAACCGGGGACCATAACCTTCACATATATAGTGGTTCTTAACCCTAATCAGTCCATCATCAATTAGGATCAAATCCGTAGGTATCTACACAATTGGGCCCTATACTTTATAAGACGACATATTAGTCCACTTAATATTAATATCCGTAGGACCACTAATATTTGGGCCAAACCGAAAAATAGCACATAACATATAATTAATCCGTAAATTGTCCATGTACATATAATATGAGTCCATTAATCCAATAATCTCTCACTTGGATGATATATTCATGTACATGCACAAACCCTAATATTGTATGTTACAATATAACCTTAAGAGCTCAATAATGCCATCAACTTGTAATCGTCATCGATCAATCCGGTCCATCAATCATATCAACATAGGATCAAAGAGATCTATGTTACATTGACATAACTAGATCCAACAATGATCACGTATATCAATATAATCAACGACATGGATCAAGTATAGATGTGTAGCATGGAAATAACATAAAGTGTGGTGCGAAATAGAATGTCTATTTCCAATTGGTCCACCTGAAACTTTATCGAGATCAATCTCAAAACTGTAAGAGTACATTGAACTTTAAATCTGCACATGCAAGATTGAAGCTGTACTTAAGGAGTACTATGTCATCATTGCAAACATCTTTTACTAAAATACAAAAGATGGTGAAACTTTAGTTTGGGATGATCCAAAGATCATTTGAGAAATCCAATTATCATTTCGCGCCATAAGCAATTACAAGATCCGATGTATGACGAAGTAAGAGGTTGTATATCGCTAGAGGCAATGGAGTTTCTTGATGTTCAGTTGAAAGCCATTATAGAAATATCTTTTCTTAAATAGATTTGTGCAATTGTTTCATCAAAGCATCTACCCGTGGACTACCATGTATGCATGACCTTGCACAATATCGGTATCATTCTATTCCAATTCCTCTATGCATTATTTATCCTCATTGGCAACAATTGTCTATGCATGTATATAGATCCTCTGAAAAGGGACCACGAGTTAACAGGACTTCCGTAGCATACCTTTTGTGCACATGGAGATATTATGGGACATGGATTAAGATATACGAGAGCATTTTATCGAAAGTTCATTGATATGATAGATCTATCTCAAAGCAATGTTCAAGCTCCTGCATATAACATAGAATGGCCTCAAGTACGAAGAGATCTTATTGAAGAGATTCAAGAGAACAAAGATTTATATGATAGACTATTTCCACTACATGGTCAGATAGACATTCTAATTTTCTCACTGAATTACTTTGAACCCACAACAACACTAGGATCTTAGATAGACTCTATGGTTCTTGGACCAATTATTACATCAAGATACAATGGCGTATTGCATGTATTTGATGTAAATATCGTAGGTTGTTTCACTCACTTACCTTTGAGATCTCCTCTCATTCCTATTCGACAATGCCGAGAAATATTTATTGCCCATGTGGGCAATCATTTCGTACAGATTTTCTTAGATCCTTATTATCCAGTACCATCAATTCCTTTATGATAGTAGGATCATGCATTAAGGGAAATCAGAGGGTGGGTGGAGAGTTACAGAATGCGTTTTCAATTGTGAAATGAAATTATGTCTATCAATTAGATTTATTTTTATCTATCGATCTGTTAATGTATTGTTATCATAATCAATTGTAATGAAATTATATCTTAAGAATTTTTATTTTTTTTATTATTATTGTCCTTTTCTACTTAAACAAAAAAATATTATATTTTAACTTTGATATTATATATTTAATATTGGTCTTGTTTTATAGATCTTATAATGTATATTAATATTATATATATAATTTTCAATTTAGATTTTATAAAATATAAGATCTAAATTAAGTAGATATAATTTTAAGAAAAAATATAAAGAAGAGAGAGAGAGAGTGGAAGGGTAATAAAGGAAGGAAAAGAGGAGGATAGTGAGATGTATGTAGTGGGGATAGTGTGAAGAGCATGTCTCCATAAAATATTAGTTTTATGATAGATGTAAGGTTTTTTCTTTTTTATTATACTAATTTATTTGTACCCTTTTCTCTTCTAGCAAAATTTTTAATTAAAAAAATAAAGCCTTGTTACAATATATCAACTATCTTTAAACCTAAATGATATAATAAACTCTACTATCTTTAAAAAAATACAGTAAATTATTAGAATACAACTTTCCCAAACATATTCCTAAAACATACAACACGAAAAAAAATCTCTCAACCATATAATTTGATACTCTACCAACTCCCCATTTTCTCTCTCCCTCCACCGCCTCCGTCATCGCATCTCCGTCGTTGTCGCCTTCTCTCTTGCCACTGTCACCCTGCCTTGTCCATCACCATGGTCTCCTTCACCTTTACCTCTTCTTCCATCTCTAAACTATCCCATCACCACAAAACAAAAACACCAACAACACATAGTCACCCTAGACAAATCTCACAACGCACAATAGTCCCAACCACAAGAACCAAAATCAAAACCAAAAAAATATATCCACAACAACAACAACGCAAACAAATCGCTTTTCTACTTTGTCAATGATGGAATCGTTGTTGTTCCTCTTTCCCATCTCGTCTTCCTCTTAACAAATAACAAATCCCTCGAAGCATCACCTCTTAACAAATTTGAAGATACGCCCTATTTCGATTTGAATTGGCTAATTGTTTCAATTTTTTAATTGACGCGTTGTTTTAGTTTCAACTAGCACACTATTTCAATTTTTGAACTGATGCTCTATTTCAATTTGAATTGACACATTGTTTTTCAATTCAAAAATCAAAAACAGTGCGTCAGTTCTGCGAAATAAGACGACTGTTTAATATCACATCATTTTCCATTACTCAAACTCTACCGAGTCTCGAGATCAAATCTCGTCAATTTCGTTTCATTTTTTATTGATTCGATGGATGGGTTTGAGTTTTCATCTTTTTGGATAGGTTTGGATTCTCATCTCCAGTGGAGATGGCCAAAGATGGTGGTGGTTAACGACAAAGGTGGCTAGAGTTGGTTGTGGTTGACGATAGTGGAGTGGTGGTGCTAGAGGAAGAAGAAGATAAGAAGGATGGTCAGGTGAGATGGAATACGTGTGTTTTGATGTGGGTCTAGGTGATTTTGATTTGGGTAGCTGAAATATATATACAAGATGGAAATTATTTTCTCAATTTGTATCGGTGGTGATTTTTTATATTTTTTTTTGTACTTTTTTTGGATTATTTTAAAAAATATTTTTTTTTTATCAAATTCTAATAAAATCCAATCCATACATAAAATTTTGTGTCGGGTCAAACGATAACATGTAAATTAAGATGGAGGGAATAGTATTGTAACAGTAACAATTTTAAAGATATAATACGTGATATTTTAAGATAAATAATTTATCTTGTGTATTATAAAATTAAATTTATAGATTAGTCATACATTGTTTGATTGTAAGAATTTTTTTTTTGTATAACACAATCCATCAAATTTAATTTTTTATTGAATAATAAAATTTATAAATTGATTCTTTTAATGTAAGATCAAAGATTTATCGAATGAATATTGCATATGAGTTTGTTAATAGACTCATAATGGATCAAAAAGTGACCAATGAAATGAAAACCCATATGTGTTATCTAATTTACAACATCAATCGTTTTTGCAAAATTTATAATGAATTAAGTGTACTAAATCATGTAAGAATTGTTGCTTTGAGTTTACTCAACCTTTCATATGTTTAGCAGTAATAACACTTTTAATAATCTAAATTAATTTATTGACAAATGAACCAATAAAAAGCTAACATGTGAATAGGTTTAAACCAATAGTAAGATGGCTTGTGCATGACCAAAAAAGAAAAGTGAAAATTTTCATGATATACCATTTTGAAAACTTATTCAAACAAGGTACTATCAAAAGAATTTTAACAGTCACTTTTACAAATAAATAAATAAAAATTAATCTTTTTTAATTTGTCTGTTTTCCTTATTTCCCATTGTTATCTTCTTCTCATTTTATATATATATCCTTGATCATCATTGTTTCTTTCTCATCTTCAATTATTTATCGTCTCCGTCATCAACATTTTCGATTGATCATCATCATCTCCGTGATCATCTTCTTCGATCATCATCATCTCCATGATCATCATCTTCGATCATCGATAATCATTTTTTCCATCACCGATCATCATCATCATCAATTTGATTTGATTTGATTGCATAGTTGTACATTTGGTCACATTTTTGTATTTGATGCATAATTAGGCTTGCTCAGGTGGACCTGGACTTCTATGCTAGTTAATATTTGAAATGCTTATTCTTTCCCTTAAGGCATTGACTTATATATATGTATAGGGGAAAAAGGGGCTGCAACCCTCTTATAAACTTTTAAAAATTATGATTTTCAAAAAATAGATTTAAATTTAAAATTTAAAATTATAACACTTATTTTATAAATTGTGAGAGCTACAGCTACTCCAACCCTTATATATATATATGATTTAAATGGCTATAGTGAGTTCATTGTAACCCTTGATTGAAAAAGTATAAATCATCATCATTGATTTTTTTTCTCACTAGAAGATAAAAAAGATAGTTAAGACAAATGAGTGGCTAACATTGATTCACTTCACTATCTTTAAATCAATGATTATGATTTATTCATTTTTTCAATCAACAGTTACAATGATCTCATTTTAACTAATTAGTTAAAGTGATTTTAACTATTTCAATATATATATACATATAATGATAATATGGACCGACAAAATTGTGATCAAGAACAATAGAGAACATACTCCATTTCTTGGCAATGATATACTCCTTCTATCTAGAACGCCAATGTGTAATAATCCAAAAACAACGTTGGTTAGTCACCCAATTTCCTATGGAAAGATTGACGGATATAACACTCATTCTCTGAAAAGATCAACAAATATAAAAAGATATTTTTTGAAAAGATCAACAGATATAGAAAACATTGTCTTATCTCTTCAAAGATTGTCGTTTGTCTCCATTGAATTTTGTAAAGCAAGTTGGCTGATTATCGATGTTGGATCAACAACCTAACTTTATGCATGCACTTAATCAATCTTTTGATGAGATAAATAACTTGATAGACGTGAGCTGCATATGTAATGAGACGAGACGGGGAGATCATATATCATAGATGTAAGATGTTGTGACTAACAAATTAACAATGGTTAAGATGTGATGGTTTATGGTGAAAAAAATACTCAGTAAAAGTTCATCAAATATAGAATGTTTAATATCCTTATAAGATTAGATAATGTACATAAATTTTACGTTTATTTATATATAAAAAAATTATTTTTTAATATTTTTTAATATCGAACTCATTATCTTATAATTAAAAAAAATTGACTTTACGGTGAAGATATCCAGAATTGTCCAAAATTATCCTCTTTTACCTTCATTAAACTCACTTTGCCTTCGATACTTTCGAGGTTCCCTCTCTTCACTCGCTCATCACTTTCCCTTCCGTTCTCCTTCCCCTTCCCAATTCCAAATCTCATTCCCTTCAACAATGGCGCAATCGCTCACCCCTCACCGAATCGCGATCCTCGATCGCGATCCTCGCCGAATCGGAGGCCGAGATCGCCGCCGCTGCAGCAACAGCAACCGCAGCGATCTCGTCTTCTACCGGTCCGACTTGGGCTCCGGTTCAGGAGGTGAGAATTGAAAGTGTGACTAATTCTTCTCCTCCGGCGACTGCTGTGGCGGAGACTGTGATTTCAAGGCATGAGGCGTCGGAGGGAGGGAAGAGAGTGGTGGCGACGCCGTATGCGAAGAAATTGGGGAAGGAATTGGGGGTTGATTTGAGGGGAATTGTCGGGAGTGGGCCGGATGGGAGGATTGTCGCCAAGGATGTCGAGCCGGCGGCTGTTGCTAGTGTGAAAACTCCGGTGGGTGCCAATGTGTCTGCTCCGGCAGTTGTGGTGGCCGAGAGGAATGTTGGTGGAGTGGAATTGGGGAGTAATGTGGGGTTTACAACGATGCAGAATGCGGTTAATCGGAATATGGTGGAGAGCTTGAGTGTTCCTACGTTTAGGGTTGGGTATTCTATCACTACTGATGCTCTTGATGCATTGTATAAGAAGGTGAGCTTAGTCGGATTCACGGTGTATTTGAATCCGATTTGATGGTTGCATTTGATAAGATGATGCAGGTAGCGAAGTGGTGTCTCATTGAGTTTGATTGTGTGTGTGTTGTAATTGTGTAGATTAAGTCCAAGGGTGTGACTATGACTGCGCTGCTAGCAAAGGCGACAGCATTGGCTTTGGTAAAGCATCCGGTTGTGATTTCGAGTTGTAGGGATGGGAAGAGTTTCACGTATAATAGTAGCATCAACATTGCTGTTGCGGTGGCAATTGATGGTGGGTTGCTAACTCCGGTGCTTCAAGATGCAGATAAGGTTTGTTGATTGCTATGTTATCCTAAGGGTCATGTTTCACTTGGTGTGTGTTTCTTTTCTCGTGATGCTTAAGCTTACCTTAGAGAGTTGTTTGTTGGGGGATCCTGTAATGCAGGTTGATATTTATTCGCTTTCGAGGAAGTGGAAGGAGTTGGTTGACAAGGCACGAAACAAGCAGCTACAACCTCATGAATACAACTCGGGTACTTGATTTGTAACCCCTTCTTTGAAAATTCATCGATGGTACAAACCGCATTCCCTTGGGTGCCTGTTGGATAGGGGAATTGGATGTTTTATGGATGACATAAGCTTTGGTGAATTGTGAAGCTTTGCACTTGGCTGAGTGATGTGCATTCTTGAATTCTCATCTGAAACTGACAGGCCAAACTGTTTTGCTGAGTGCAACGGTTGAGCATTGGAAAACTGTATATGTCAAGTCGTTCACTTTATTGCTGGTCTTTGTATGATCGGGCATAGGCTTGGAATTATGAACATCTAGATGTCAAGTTGTATATCACTTTATTGCTGGTCTCTGTATGATCGGGCGTATTTTTGGCATTATCAGTTCTGTTGACCGTTTCGGTTTGTGAGCTGAATTTGAGAAAAAAATTAGTGTGTGTTCGCTTTGTTTTAGTTCATTTCAATGCTTTTAGTTAGAAGCCAGAACATGGATCCCTATTTATTAAAGTATGACTTCTGAGGTTGTGAAGTTGAGCTTTTGTACATTCTCGGATACTTGGAATTTGCGGGTAATGGAACAGTTTTGTACTAGTTTGTATCATCTACATACTTCAGAGTTGAAAGGTAAGTGTTGCATCATCATAGCCATCATTTCCGGTTGCTTTCATTTTGATAACTTAAAGCAATTAAAATTGTGCTTTTATACTTGGAACTGAAATCAATAGACAAGCATACTTAGCAGGAATAAACTATTTTTTGTCAAATACGTAGCATATATGCCATGTGATCACGATTGGCTAGAGAAGAAGTCTATAATAAATTGGAAAATATGAAAGTGGTCAAATTTGTCAAGATTTTTTCCCCCTGAAATTCATGTCTGAGGATATTATACCAATTACCTAGTAACTTGGAGTACTCGAATCCTGTTACGTGACTTGTTCTAGGATGCGATATTGATAAAACTTTCTGTCTCTATTTGTTGCTTAATGCTTGATGCTGGTTTCTGCAGGTACTTTCACACTGTCAAACCTTGGAATGTTTGGAGTGGACCGGTTTGATGCCATTCTTCCCCCCGGAACTGTATGTGCTTAATTACTTCTCGCTCATAGAATTAACACCTGCCCCATTAATTTGGACTTAGTTTGTATTGGTTTCCTCTTTCTCAGGGAGCAATCATGGCTGTAGGTGCATCTCAGCCTACTGTAGTTGCTAGCAAAGATGGTCGAATCGGCTTGAAGAACCAAATGCAGGTAAAGCAAATTGTGGCTTGATCTCCTGAACTATATATATTCTGCTCCACTATCAGAAACTGAAGATTGTGCATGTTGCCTCATTCTTCTTCTTTTACAGGTAAATGTCACTGCAGATCATCGAGTGATATATGGCGCTGATCTGGCTGCTTTCTTGCAAACACTAGCACAGATTATCGAAGACCCCAAGGATCTTACATTCTAGCCCTGTCTTTCTGCTAGACCAAAGCTACTCGGCTTCTTCTACTGTGAGGATCTCTTCAAATAGGATATGGCGGCTCAAATTATTGCAATCAGAATGCTGAGATGGTGTGTAGACTGATGTATTGGAATGGTTATAAATGTCGGGCAAGTTTAGGTGTTTCTGGAATCCATGTTATTGTGCTTGGTAGCTGGGTTCTTGTAGATCCAAATTTGTGAGTCTGGATGAAATGCTGCAGCAAGTGCATTGTGTTATAGTCTCATGGATTATCATGTTGCGTTGCATAGATGCCCTTCGAGCTTCTGGTATAGATCAGTAGATGCCAACACTGTTTAGTGGCCAATCACGTGATTGTTTTTTATATAATAGAATACTCTTGTCTATGCTCAGATTCCATCTTCGTGCATCAGACCTTTCAAAGCATGAGCAATGGATGGAAGATGGCTTTGATTGTTCATCTGAGTTGCGACTTTTATAGATTAATTTCAACAACTGAGGGTAGAATGCAGTTTCTTCTTTACTATAGTTCTATTAGGATAGCTATATGGATTCCCATAAGAGCAAGTGCTGTTAAGCATGCATTTGAAGCTGTGACTCTATTGTGGGTTGAAATGAAGACGCAGTCCGAACCTATGGAAGCTTGATACTCTTTTGATGGATCTATGTAGGTGTTGTCAACTCGGCTTGGCAGGAAACCAGAGGACATTATAAAGTTGGATGCAAATGAGAACCCTTATGGTCACCTCCAGAGGCAAATCATATTTCCATTTCTTTTTGGGACTTTGTTCTTTATTTTGGTATCTGTTGGAAATGTCGGTGATATGATACTCTAGTCATTGGGAAAATCCATATTCCTTACCCACATTTCAGAATGATTTTAGGTTTTTGGAGCTTTGGGAACAATGAAATTTCGGAACATATATCCTGACCCAGAGAGCCGTCGTCTACGTGCTGCTCTTGCAGATGACTCGGGCCTAGAGTCTGATTACATTCTTGCAGGATGTGGCGCTGATGAGCTTATTGATCTCATAATGCGGTGAGAGATTGTCAACCTCGGTCATTTTTTTTATTTTTTATTTTTTACTTTTCCCAATAGTAATTTTCATTTTAACTCTTCTTTCTCTCTCTGCTGCTTCTGTCAGTGTAATTTATGCGAAATCTTCTTATGGTTCAGTTGTGTGCTGGATCCTGGCGACAAAATTGTTGACTGTCCTCCCACCTTTACCATGTACGAATTTGATGCCAATGTAAATGGAGCTGCAGTCCTTAAAGGTAGGAAGGCATTCTTGTGATTCCATTATCCCTAAGTTTCAACATACCATAGATTCAGTGTTTCTCTATCATTATGTTTCCACTTGTACAGTTCTGTCTCTGCCAAATTCTGTAGGTTTGAGGTATAAACTTTTTAGATCTTGTAGGTTTGAGGTATAAGCTTGTGTTGTCCTGACGGCTTAATTTTCCATTTGTGGCAGTACCACGGAATTCCGACTTCAGCTTGAATGTCGAGCATATTGCTAAGGTCGTGGAGGAGGAGAAGCCCAAATGCATCTTTTTAACTTCCCCTAAACAATCCAGACGGGAGGTAATCATGAATGCTTTAACATGAATCTCTAGCTTATTAAGATCCATTACAGCTTTTAAAGCAAACGTAACTCGACTGCTCTCGCTCTTCTTCATCATTGCTCTTTTCTCTGTGTTTATTTCAACTTGTGTTCTGATCACTTTCAATCTCCAGAGTGTCACTCAAGTACACATCTCACCTAATGAAGGGCTTTTTAGGCAGTCAACCGGCCTTTTAAGCCTGCCTAACCAAGCCCTTAAGGCTTATGCCGTACAGTGTCATGGGCCATGGTTAGCTTGAGTGCCGCATAGACTGGAAAAAAGAAAAGAAAAAGATCATGTGATTGCTTATACCTCTTACTGGTTATTGGCTTTTTTAACATATGGGAAAAAAAATGATGTAATGGTTAGCGTATTTTCATTTCTGCAGTATAATCAGTGACGATATTCTTCTGAGGATCCTCCAGCTGCCCATACTTGTCATTCTGGATGAAGCATATATTGAATTTTCCGGAGCTGAATCTCGAATGAAGTGGGTGAAGCAGCATGATAATCTCATTGTACTTCGAACCTTCAGTAAAATAGCTGGTATGGTCTACAACCTTCTCATTATTTAGCTGAACACATACCTTGTTGTTAGGTGACAAAATAGAAATCTGTAATTGTTGGCTGATTTATGAGCACACTATTATTCTATGCACAACTCTAGCAGAACTTAGGGTGGGATATGGAGCATTCCCTTTGAGCATGATTGAATATCTATGGAGAGCTAAACAACCGTATAACGTGTCTGTTGCTGCTGAAGTAGCCGCCTGTGCCGCGTTGCAGAATCCCTTGTATTTAGAAGTAAGTTCACACTTCCACGAATCTGGTTGCCTATGTCGTGAATACAATTTTTCATCATTATTGAAGTGAGTTGAGTTCCTTGGAACTTGGAGTTGAATATTCACCATCTATAATATCTGGCAGAATGTGAAGGACGCCTTGGTACGGGAGAGAGAAAGACTCTTTAAGCCTTTGAAGGAAGTCCCTTTTCTCAATCCGTTCCCCAGTTACTCTAATTTCATTCTTTGTGAGATCACCTTGGGAAGGGATGCCAAGAAGCTAAAGGTACAAGTTTCGTATACTCAGATGGATCACCCCTAATGTCATGCCTGCGAGGGATAAACGTATGATGATTTCCTCTGAAGTTGTCAAAGGCTAAACTTGCTGACCCTTTTCCCTTGAAATGTTTCATCAATGAGGCCAACGTGTTTTCAGAACTTCGAATTGGCTCGAGATTGACTTGTTCTAGTTCCAGATGCTTGAATTATTTCTAACCGAAGTTGAATATTGGGAAATAATGCAGGAGGATCTGGCCAAGATGGGGGTGATGATTCGCCACTACGACAAGAAAGAGCCCAAGGGCTATGTTCGAGTACCGGTGGGCAAGCCGGAGCACACCGATGCGTTAATGAAGTGTCTTAGCACGATACAATGATGGATGATTGGAGGCAGTGGCTGTATTTTCATAGGCTATAAGCTTAGCTTGCCTTGCAAGATGTTTTATCCGGCTAAATTCTGTTGTTATCATAGAGATTTCAGGTTACTTCCTTTTTTTTATAACTATTGACACATTTGCATCACGTAGCACATCTTACAAATGCAAAGTTGTGTACTTGATTGAACCTTCTGGACTCCATGATATGTATAACCCAATTTACTATTCCTTCTGTTCTAATATTTTTATATCGTTTTGTCAAATTTGTCCGTTCCAAATTATTTGTAATATTTTCATATTTAAAAATATTATGTAGTTAGAAATTGAAATAGATAGAAAAGAAAAATATTATGTGGTTGAGAATTAAAATTAAAAATGAATAAAATAAATCTAAATTTACATTGTATGGAGTGAACGTGAAGGTAGTACTTGCATGACTCTGTTGTGAATGAGGCATTCCATTGAAGAAAGCAATCCCTCGTTGACTAGCGTCTAAGCTTTATCATGAAGAAGACAATAGACCTTAAACAATGCCGTTATAGACTTTCATAATCAATTCGAGGCCATGTCACGTGGAATATCATGAATAAAGCTTGGTACGATGAAAGTTCTGAACCTGGGAATCATATAGACCAGGAATGGCAATTACAAATTACAATATGAGTCCCTGAATGATTTGTCCGGCCTCGACATTTTGTAACGAATGGGGATAAAAGCGATACGAGCATAAGAACAAAACTCTATATATGAATAAAACATTCAGCCTATTTTCAAAATAAACTATAATCACTTTTCACTTCAAATATCAGCAAGCTTCACTTCTATCAAAACATGTGCACAGATACCTTGACCTTGCCGGAGCTCTCATTGTCCGCTTGCCGTCATGAGAGTATACAGTGTTTTCTTCTCATTATCAGCGACAACGTCCATGGAACTTTTGAGGGAGGAGAACATGCTCGCTTGAGCACCAGCAAGTTATGTTCCCTGCTGGAATGTGCCTCTGGTTTTAGTACGAGTACAAGCCTGTATTTTCTACTCTGCTGCTTCATGACGAATTCCACGATTTTCCTCGGCCCGGTGGTGGAACAATTTGGCCATGGCTCTCCTCTCACAGTCCTGTCATTCAACCCAACAAGATATGTCAAGTAGCTAGATGATATAAGATGGGAAAGACTAATGTCATAGTGATGACAAAAAGCGGGAGGGTCATTTTCCATTAGATATTCCATCGACTTGGTAATAGCCATTATTTCCATATAATAGCCATTATATCAGCAGCCTCACCTTGAACATGTTGAGATAGAATGGTTTGCCAGGATTCTTCTTTTTCAACTTCTGGTAAGTATATGCAAAGCTAAGTTGATCCCGTGGAGTGAACCGATCGACCTCATTGAACCAGAGACATGAAAACAAGTTGGACATTGGAGTGTGTGCCCTTATGATAAAGGACCCTTCAGGTACATCTACAACGAGCAAAATTCAAGCATATTACCAGAATGTACATACTATTCTGGATCAAAAATAAAGGGGGAAAAAAGCAGATAGATGCGCAATAAGCAAATAAACATACTGCTCGGTAGTAACTTCTTGGGATCCGAGGCATTGAATCTTTTTAACCCATCCGCCTGGTAGAATGCAAATTGCTGGTCAATGATAGTGTGGCTGTACTTATTGAGTTTCTTGTTCTGTGCAACCTCTTCCCACACGCAATGCCGATCATAGTGATTAGAAATTGCATATTCGAATCCTTTTCTCCATAGGAAGTACTCCAATATGAGAAGAGGGTCCTGCTGAAGCCGCAATTTGCTATCCAACCAAATCGAGTATCTGCTCAATATCCCAACATATATTTAAAAACAAAGAGTATAAGCGATAAGAAGCGTGCGAAAGAGAAATAGCCAATGGTAAAAAAAACAAATACTAGATACTCTGAAGTTTTTACATCCATACCTTGCTGAAGGAAAGAGACGATGTGATAACATCTTTGGTATTTTCCCTACTCTTCTCATGTCACTGAAAGGAAGATTTTTTACCACCACGATCTTCCATATACCAAAAAATCCCATCCTATCAGGTAATTGACCTTCCGAAGTAAGAGTTTGCAACGTAATTGCATCCATAAACATCACAAAGCAAACATTCTTCCTTGACAAACGGCTCACCTGAAATCATCCAACCCATAAACCAACATGAATTACCATCATGCCAAGCCCTTTCTGTTTAATCACCATGCCTAATAGGTAATCCATAAAAAATGACAAAGGAAGAGTGGAAGACACACATGGGAGGCAGAAACATAACATACCGTTTTACCATAAGGCGATCTCAGGCGATCTGAGTTTCCAAAGATGCAGGAAGCAACAGCAATATGGCATTTACTCATATATCTTGAATCATCTTCTGCCAAGTCAAAACCGGTGCTGGGATACCCCTCGGGGCCTTTTACAAAGCCACAATTTATTTTTTGATCACGTGCGATAAAAGAATCTTCACGTTGTTGCAAACTTTGGTGTCCAGCAAATCTGGGTTCCCAGTTCTCTATTCCAACAGGCTTCTCTTCAACTTCAGTATACTGCAGCGAAAATCTAGAGAACTTTCTACTCTCAAGTGGCTCAACAAGCTGTGCCGTAGAATTCAAGAATTTCATTTCACAGGTAGAACCTGCAATGGTTAATATCAAACTTCATAAATTATGCCGAAATAAGCTAATAGATAAAGTCAATTAAGTCATATCAAGTACGGCTGACATGAATGCACATGATTCAAATTATACCAAGCCATGGACGATGAGGGCACCAAAAGTGACAAGGGAAACAAAAGACTTAAGATTCAGAACCTGACAGCCTACATCGTGGGGATTTTCTTGACCTCAGAAATTGAAAAGAGGGATCTAGGATAAAATAGTCAGCATACCAAACTTGTGTCGCCGTGGTTTTCTCTTTTGGGATTGCTTCTCGGAACTAGACTTTACACTTGATCTTCCATCCGTGCGCTTAGGTTTTCTTTTTGTGTCATCAGAATTAGATTGTAGTGATGCACTGGAAGCCTCCTTACCCTCCTCAATCGCATTCCTAGTTCTTCTCACTTCACTGGACTGGTCGACATGCCTAGCCTTCGAATCCTGTACATCAAAGCTGTCCTCATTTTCATGTCCACCATCTTCATAGTCTACCATTCTAGCATCAAGTGCATCAATTCCATCGCCATATTCATCATCAATATCTACATCTGAATCCTCCTTATCATCCTCAGAAACATCAGGCCCCTGTTCACTGTGACCGTCTGGTTGGACAACATTCTTCAAAGAAGCCTCGTACTTCTCCTCATACCTCTTTAACTCATCGCGCCCTGCTTCATTGTACAAACCAACGCCTTGATGGCTATTTCCCTTTATCGTACCATCGTTAGGGAGCTTCCGCAAACCCTTCCCTTTTATGCCAGCCTCACCCTTCCCTTCATCCTTATCCTCTGTACTACCTCCATTTACCTCATCTTCAGTATAATCGCCATCTCTTCTCCTGTCATCTCCATCCCAATGCCTGGAATCACTGCCTTGGGATGCTGAACCTTGGCCAAACTTAACTTGTGCTGTACTTATCCGTGTCACATTTGTAAGGAAATCTTGGTCGCTCTTCGATTCCTCTTTGACATTGCTAGAGTTTATACCTGAATCAACCTCACACTAGTGACTTAACACCTCAAATAACAAATTATCACAAACAACAGAACTTTCAGGATACACAGCACATATAGTCATTGGTCACAGTACTAAACAAGGCATGATTTGAAAGTATTCATGTCATGTATTATACTTTCGCAAGCTATACGAGATCATCATGACACTATGTAACGGATAAATGCCTAGTTTGTTATGGCTTTTATCTAATCGGTCATCGATACACACATCAAGCACATAAAATCTCAGAGAACATTATCAACCTCTATCTCTCGTGATGAACACGAACGCGAACACACTAACAGCGACAACCAGACACAGAACAACAACCACAACAGTGCCGATCGAGATCCTCGGTCCCTTATACCCCAACCGCCGCCCCCGTCCCTGCTTATAATTCCCTCCACCCCCGCCGCCGCCACCGCGAACACCGATCACGACATGATCTGACACTCCACCAGCACCGTTGGCGGCGGTTCCGTTGGTGTAATGGTGGTGGTTGGTTCGGACTCCGAGTCTATCGAAGCCGCCTGATTGCCTGAAGTACTGCGCCATCCTCCTCTCGCATTGTTTGTTAGAATCAATCAGATTCGATCTCAACTAACTCGCCGGATCCTCAGCTGTCGCCGATCGAATTCGGCGATACAGGGCTGGATCTGAGAGGCATGATCGGAGATGGTGAGAGAGATGAAGTTACTGTGTTGGGTTTTTTTTTTTGTTGTTTTTTTTTTTTGGGGGTTTTTTTTGTGTTATGATGAAAGAGTATGGGTGAGACAAGGTATTGTTTTTCTTTGTTTGTTTGTTTTGTTTGTTTGATGAATTATCTGAGTCGTTGGTCAGGGGCCAATTCGTATTTGTTCATACGCAACATACAATTCGAAGGGATATTTTTTCCTTAAGATAAATTTTCGATAAAGGTAACATAAGTTGAGTGATAGCTTCATAATGATAAAAGTATGCAAGTGATATTCAACATGTCAATATATACTGAAAAAACCTTTTATATAATGATAATATTTGATGTCAAAAGAATGAAAGAAAATGAGGAAGGTGGTAATAAAGTATTATGAGATATTATGATTATTTTAATATAAAAATAATTTTCAAATAAGAAAATGAAATGAGTGTTGTAAGATCTATAACACGACCTGAAATAATAAGTATTACAAAATTATTAGATTGGAGGAATATTATGTGTTTCAATCATGCACCAATGATGAAATTGTTTACGTCGTCGTTAAAATGAATAATAAAGAATCTCAAAATATATATTGAATAATTATTAAAATAAAATATTATATTTATTCTGCTATGAAAGAAATATGTTATATTTTTTCTTGATAGAAGATTATAACATTTATTTTATTTGAATATCCTATTAAAATTATAATATTTTTTAATTTGATAAAGAGTAATATGACAGTGTGATGGGAGGTAAGACGCCAATCAATGCAGAATAATTGTCTTCCATTTAGTGTTAACATGTTAAGAAACAAACAAAGTAGAGCATAAAATAAAATATATACAAAAACATGATATTTAACGTGGAAAATTCCTCGATGTGAGGAGTAAAAAATCACGAGATTGAATCCCATTTCAAAGCTTCACTATCATCAAAATAATTGATACACAAGATCCTCTTTAAATAGCACTAGAGATAATTACGATCGCAAATAAAATAGTCCAAATCAACAAACGATAAAACTGTTATAATTTTACTCATTTTTTGACAACAATATCTTTTAATCGAAAATTGATAAATAAAAAATATGTTCATCAAATTTTTCGAAATTTTGACAGCGTTAAAGCCTCCGTTCGTCCTTTGAAAGTGTACAGCTGCAACCTTGCAACCTGAAATAGAAACCCAAAAATCTGTCGATGATGGACTGCCACTTTGCCGACCGATTTCTATTGTTTTCTGCTGCAAATTTGTTGCTTTGCTACTGATCAGGTAATCTTTTAGGTTGGATGAAATCGACTGCACACGCCGAGTGTTTGATCTCCCGTACGACCCTCGCATCAAAATATCTTAATCTCAAAAATATCAATTATTTATATTTTTTATTATAAAATAACAAATTTAATAAAATCAGATTTTTTCATATTATTTTAAATTATATCATATTTTTAATATTATTTAATTTAAATTCAATATATATATATATATTTATTTAATTGAATTTAAAATATTATAATTTTCGTCAAACACTTCATGTCTATGGGATGAAAAAATGATCGCCGACCATCAAATGTTTGGTGTATCCACATGACGGTCTTGATGCGCCTCAATCACACAGCAAGGCGAAGCAAGAACCAACCAATCACCATCTCAATTCTCGCCACGGCCAAGAGACTCGTACGAAGTCTTCCCCATTATCCCATCTCCTCAGTTCTCAAGGTATTGCTTCGTCCTCCGATTATCATGATTTTCACCATCTTTTAATTGTTCCATCGATGAAAGTTTAGGGTTGTTTTGCTAGTGCCTTCGCTGCTTGTATAATCCCCCAATTATGGATCCGGTTCATGATTAGTATATCGTTAGAATATTTTCTCCAACTAATGAATCTGATGAGCCTAGCTAATTTGGGAAAGATCATTGTCGGTTCTCTCGACTTGGTTTGTCATGAACCCTACCAAAAATCGGAACGGATGGTAAAATCTGACATACTTAACATTCCCCTCGCACAAAAGTTTATTGGGGCATGATCTGTGAACAGTAATAACCGGCCATACCAGGTGTTATATGTATAGTCCACATAATAAATCGAAGGCGGGTATCGAACTCGTGACCTTTTGTCACGATCTATTCTGATATTGTAATTCTTGAAATTTTGGCATGCTTAAGAGACGTTGCCATCCCTAAGGTTAAAGCACTTGATTCTTGAAGCATAAAAGCTAACACGTCGATGTTCATGGTAAAACTTGTCGAAAGCTTAGTAAAACATGATTTTCTTAGCAACCAGAATTCTCATGAGCATATGAGGCTTAGGACCATTGGAAAATCATATCATGAACCCTGACAAAAACATATCCATACATGAACCATAGAAAGCTAGCATGTCGGTTTACATGGGAAGCATATCGGTAACTTGATAAAAACATGTCGATAATTTTTAAAGGCATAGTTTTAACAGACAACCAGAATCATGATCTCTTAAGAACACATAACAACGTGGCTAAACAGTAGCTTGAGCCATAACCAAATCATAAACCATACATATAGTTATCTTATTATGCTACTTGATTCCTTGGCGTTCTTAGCGTGATCCGACCTCCTTAACCTTTAAGGTTCAACGATTCCTACACAAATACGAGTTCTCACTTAGTAACGTTCATTTACGAAGCAAAACGAACTTACTAAGATGTTATTTGACCAACCCATGGTACCCTCGAGCTGGCATGTGGAACTTCCTTAACGTCGTGCTCCTTGCTTCTACTCTTCTATCCCTTTTCTTCTTACTTAGGACCAGCAAAGAGCGTGCCAAAACACTATTTAAGAACACAACTGAGGAATATTTATAGTACTCTTAGTTAGGGCTTAGTCATCGCTTGGTTAGGTAAGGTAAGGACACATATCCCTTTAGGTGTCATTTGTTTAGCCAAGGCTTGACATGTATGTGTTTAGGTGTCACTTCCTTATTCCAAAGCTTTACACATATATGGCTATGTCCATAAAATGGTTAAGCCAATTTGTGACATTTTTTACTTGGATGTCATCACCTAATTGGTCGCATAAGGAGCTTAGGTGGTGAGACGCTATTCGTTGCTTTGTTTATGATTTATTTGGAGGCGTTTGCACTTATTTAGGTCAGTGACGCTGAGCATCTTGGTCACGTTAAGGCCTTTGGCTCAAATGGTCTTTGACATCATGCTAGACGTAGATCAAACACATGTCGGTGGTAAAACATAAGCAAAACGCTTGCATCATTAGCGAAGCGTTGGCGTTGCATTCAAGTTATTCATGTTGACGTTAGTAAAATGCTTAGGGTATTATAAATATCATGTTGTGAAATCAACTCTATCAAAAGTTAGAATGGATGATAGAACATCCACAATATGATATATTCAGCATGGTTGTTGATTTGCTGTTTCCAATGATTCTGTAGGGATGCTGGGGAAGTCAATGTCTTCAGTGGTTTTCACCATTGATCGTCCTATACCTGTTGGCTGTTTTACGGTGAGTAACATCTCGCTTTGGTATTGCAAAGGCCATTAACCTAATACTTTCCGTTAGTTCTGTGTCGCAAACATATCATGTCGAGATCATCATTAGAACAACTCCGTTCGATGTAATACTTCCTGGTGTGTGCAGCATGATCCCGTAGCAGCTGCTGTTGCTCCTGCTATTTCCTTTGTGAACTTCGACGCAGTTTATGGCGTTCGGGTTAAAATTAGACCAAGTAGCAGAAGATGGAGAGGTGGTCTTTCATCTCGAATGTGGAAACTCTATTCGTCAGGACAAACTGCAGAGACAACAACAACGAGCAATGAAGAAGCAGCCTGGGAAGCCTGCAGAGCCGCTCTTTCCGTGTTTGACTTCAGCATCGAAGAGCAGGACAAGATACTAGGAAAAGCATTTGGGCAAATTCATTCGCCTTATTGGAGTGAAGAATGGGAGGCAATAGTTCCTAAGCAAGAAGCCGTGTGCTCTATCCTCGAGTACCTGAGGAGCTTGAGCCTTACCGATGACGACCTCGCCAAGCTTCTCAAGAAGTTTCCTGAAGTCTTGGGCTGCAGTCTTGAGGATGAGGTGAAGAACAATGTAAGGATCCTGGAAAAGGACTGGGGAATAGAAGGGAAGTCTCTGAAGAACCTTCTGCTTCGGAATCCGAAGGTTTTGGGTTACAACGTTGATTGCAAGGGAGATTGCATGGCTCAATGCACTAGGTGCTGGGTTCGGTTTTAGCACGAATTATTATTCTCAATCTTGTATATTGATTCTTACTTCATTGTTTATCCGCACGTATAATTGACACACTGTTATCATACACAAACTGCGTAGAGGTGACCTGTAATTTCTCCATCTAGTCGTCATAGTTCGAAATATGACATTGCTGTTTAGGAGGATGGAGAGAAAAATTTTGGACCAGGATACTACTAAACAGCAGAAATATATAGGTTCTCACATTTGCAGGACTGGCTAGAAACAAGAATAGCATTCAACCTATTACCATCCGATCGCATAAAAAGGTATTTCCTGCAAGAAAAGACTGCAACATATCAATCAGTTCGTCTCAATAACAAAACAATCGAACCCCTCAGATTCCTCACACAAGTTTTTCAGGTCTCTGAGAAATCGAAGTGATCTTCCTACTGGTGCCCATGAAAAGTCCAGATGAGAGCCGAAGACTCTCGGACATCTATGCATCCATATTGTCAGTGTCCTCTACAAAGAGAAACCATTCTCATTCGGTAACAGTGGCCGAAGCTCCAGCAGAAGAACTGTTTACTCCCAATGCATCAGCCAAACTGAAGTTCAGATTTCCTCTCATGGTTCTTCCTCCTACTCCGGCATCGCCCTTCTTCATCATTGCAGAAAACTCACTGAAGTCTATCCTTCCGTCCTGTTTGGAATCCAACAAAGACACAGTCAGCTTAGAATGTCCAACGAGATTTCACAAATCAAAGGCGCATGTATAGGATTGATCAAAACCCATACCTAAACAACCTATAATGTCTACAGAATTTTCCTTACAAATACGAATGAAATAGGCATTCATTGGTTCAACATTCTACTGCTACCACTAATCGCGAATGCAATATACTTTTTCGATAAATGTAGCAGATTTAGTAGACAGCTAGGCTACAGAACATTGATATGAAGATGAAAGCTTGTTGTGACCGTAGGGTAGGCTCTGAAGTAACCTCACATTGTCAAGATCAATTTCTTTGATCGTGTCATCCAGGTGAACATCACCTAGACCAAATTCCTTGCATGCCTGTTGAAGCTCGTCAATTGTAATATAACCACTGCCATCTTTGTCAAAGTATTTGAAGGCCGCGACCAAGTTCTCCTCTCTCTCCATTTTATTCATGTGCAAGGTAGCAGCAAGAAACTCCCCATAATCGATCGTGCCACTATTGTCAATATCAGCCTACAAGAGGAACAAAATGAAAAATGCAATGAATATTCCTGGAGAAGAATGCATTGAATGTGCAATATGATTGAATAGGAATTATAGAAGTACCGCATTCATCAGATCCTTGATCTCGGAGTCGATCAAATTAGAACCAACTTTCTTCAGGCCGACCTTCAGTTCTTCAAACGTTATAGTCCCGCTGTTATCGGCATCAATCATCTTGAACAACTCTTTCAGACCACCGATTTCCTCTTCTGAGAGTCTCTCAGCAATAACCTGAAACACAGGAGGATTATTGCCATGAAAATTGGACATTCAGCAGTGAACTATGCATTCAAGCACCAAATAAACAACATACACGAAAGGCCATCTTCTTGACTTTGTTCATTGCAGAGAACTGCTTCAAACGAGACAAAACAGCCGAATCAAGAGGTCTGTCTGGTGCAGCATCATCCAGAATCCAAGGGTGGCCTGTTCCAAAGAACGATCAAATTTCATACCAGAATGCCAAGATCAGGCAGCAATACATCTACTTCCATGGAACAATGTATAGATAGCTCATGACCAATTTGCTTATTCGACTCACATAGGACTTCATGAGCTGTCAGTCTTTTCTTTGGGTCTCTGTTGAGCATTTTTCTTATCAAATCCTTTGCAGCATCTGAGATACTTGGCCATGGATCAGATTCGAAGTCTAACTTTCCGTGCAGAATCTGTCTGAAGATTCCTGACTCACTTTCTACAACAATACAATAATCAATTAATCTGAAGGAGTGACATGACAGAATATCACACGGATGCCATTGCAACTACAAGTCCACGATCTGCTAGACAGATCATGTAATATACCTGCCCAGAATGGGGGAACTCCGCTTAGCAAGATATAAAGGATGATGCCAGCGCTCCACACATCAACTTCACGTCCATAGCGCTTGCACAGAACCTCTGGCGCCACATAATAGGGGCTTCCGACTACATCACTAAAGTATTGACCTGCGGAAAAAATAGGGTGAGTCACAACAATACTAACAATCCATACATCAAGGATGTTTCCTTTCAAATTCTTTGATCACACAACTTCAACATGGCGATGGACGGACTGCTAAGCTAGCTTCCTTTTGTTATTAACAGAATGCAAGTAGGATACTCTTGAAACCACATCCTTCTCATGTAACCAAAGTATGGCCTAACTAAACAAGGTGAAGCATCTACTTCTAATTTCCGTACAGAAGCAAGCAATCGTACACAAAAAAGGCCCAAGATTGAAATAGAAACTGTGCTAAGAACTTATTTAAAAAAAAAAACTCAAGAAGCTCATAGAGATCTATACAAGAGCATGACTAACTCTAATAATCGAGACCAGAAGGAAATCAAACCAATAACTAACCTAGCTTAAGACCCTGTAACCATACAAAATCTTGAGACCCAAATATGGTTCGGAGGACATCGAAACATCTAAGATATTGAGAGACGCGAGCCACAAGTGTTGATCATATGGGTGAGTTAGTTTCCCACATTCACCATGGAGGAACAGAAAAGGATGTTAGCATATATGTGCAGACAATGCATAGCCCATTAGGCAGGGAAGCATTGAATCACACTATTCAGAGAAAATGTTAAATTTCAGAAACCTCAAAGCATTCAACAAGAATCGAAGTACAATGCTACAACCCCAAAACACATAAAGTTCTAACCGAAACTTCGACAAACATGGGATAGTGAGGCGAATCTCATACCGACACATTAGTAAAAGAAACAAACGCACCGGGTTTGTAGAACACAGAGAGCCCAAAATCAGTGGCCTTGAGCTTGGCATCCTCGTCGGCACTCGCGAACAAGAAATTCTCAGGCTTAAGATCCCTATGCATAACCCCAAGAGAATGACAAGTCTCAACAACGCCCACAATAGTCTTGATCAACTGTGCAGCCTGTCTCTCACTATAATGACCCTTTGCAATAATCCTATCAAACAGTTCCCCACCAGCACACAGCTCCATCACTATATGAACAAACACTGAATCCTCATATCCCCCTTTGATTCTCACCACATTTGGGTGCTCAGATAAATGGTGCATTATCGTGATCTCTCTCCACACATCCTCATAATCCTCTTTACATATCAGCTTCCGTTTAGGGATCGATTTGCAAGCGAATAGTCGACCTGTTGTCTTCTCCGTGCAAGAATACGTTGTCCCAAATTGCCCTTGCCCTAGTTTCTTGCCTATGAGAAAATGGTCTCTGAGTCTTGGGGTCTGATATGGGATCACTGTGTAATTGGGTTTCGTCGACGCTGCCGCCAGCCTCCTCGTCGCCGCCGTCGACGGCGGATTCTGCTTCCCTTGCTCGGATTCCATCTGGGTAATCAATCCTCTGCTTTCGAATGGGTCGAATCTTCGATTGAGGGGCTACTTGTTCATGGATTGAGAATCCGTTGATGGGTTCTTCGATTCGAGGAAAATGATCAAATGGGTTGGATCCATTTGTGGGGAAAGAATCGAGCTTTGTCGATTTCTTGATCGATGGAATCTCCGATCTGTCGACGTTGATGCTATTTTGTGGACTCGTGCTTTTTGATTTTCTCTCTATTTGGACTCAACTTTTGCAAATGGAAATCTTCAAATGAATGAATGAATAGTCATGTGAATGTGATAAATCTGTGGGTTTGGTTTGGATTCGCTCTCTGGATTTGTACTTGAAAAATCAAACCATAGGATATGGATAAAGCAAATATTCTTGTCCAAGTCCAGGCAGGCATCTACGAAAAAATGCACGCATCTACGAAAAAAATGTGTATTTTATGCTTTGTTGTTAAAGGCAGAAGTGAGATTTGACCACAATCTATCTCCGGTGTATTAGTCATAAGATTCTTACAACACCTGAAGCGTAATCATGATAATAGATTTGTAGTAATCATTTTTAATCTAGGGACTGCGTCAATGTGACTTATTTCAAATGATGACATGTATGTGAAACGAGATGCGCATGTATACAAAGTGTGCGCATGTATTCGTAGTTGAACTCATCGTTTTAAGTGGGAAAAAGTTGAACGCACATGATTTGGACCCCTATGACAATAATGAAATAGCATCAGAAAGTAAACCCTATGACTTGTGACGTAAAGTTGTAGGGTTTAACCACCACATGCATGTCAAGATTACAATAGATGTGAAGAATTTGCAGGGGAGCTCCTGTGAGCCTTTTGAAAAGCTTGGACAGGGATAGATCAGATCACATCTAGGACTCCATTTCTAGGTCCCCTGCGCATATATACATTGTCCACCGAAAATATAGTTCAAGAAAGTTGTATCAAGATCAGGATAGTTTCTATTCAGTTACGCCGCCTAACATGGAAAAAATGGCATTTTCAGTTACGTCCCTCGGCGTAAGGCTAATGTCCTACACCAGTAGACAGTACGCAGGCACTTGAGCTTCATGGTTCTCGTCACAACATCAGATGAACTTGGGCTATTTTCTCATAGTACTTCATAGATCGCACAACATTAGCTGTGGTCTGAGTATCTGATAGTTGGCCAAAACGTAAAAGAAGAACGAAAAAGTGGGCCACATCTGGACTATTTACACCGACAAAAAATTCCAGTACTATTTCTATGACTCTTCACAATTCAAGCAATAACTGAGAAATAGTGCTCTACTTTAATAGTACTCCCCTTGCCATCAATGAATCACATTTGGGAGAATTCCATCATTCAAACATTTTAAATTTCCATAGGTTATCATTAAAAACTATTAATACATCTATTATGTCTATTATTATCTTCATTTCATAATAGATATAATTTTTTATTTCATATATATTTTGAACAGTTTCGTTATTCGTTTTAACTACATAAGAAAATTACGTTACTTGATTCACTATTGAAATACATAAGTTAAATTATCATAAACGTTTTACGATAATTTTACAAAAAATGATTTTTGATCGTTACGCAACGTAATTCAAAATTTATATATGTGAAAATCAAATAATTATATTTTTATGAAATAGAGAATAAATATCAAAACTGTGATTTGATGGATGATGTCTTTATTTAAATCTGTAATTTAATCAGTGATTTTGTATAATGGGATTTGATGTAAATTATTTTATTTTAAATTTGAGATATTAACTTTTGATTATAATTATTGATATGTCAAAACTAATAGAAAATCTGTAAATTTCTGATAGAAATTATTAATACATTCATATAACTAATGATACGTCCAAATTGAATGCATCAACACCTCAAAACAAAATGCTATCATCACCTCAAAAAGAATGCATCATCACCATAATTTGAACTTTTCAAATAAAAACACATTTTCAAATAATTTAAAACAAAAAAAAATATAATTTTTTTCCTTGAAATTCAACCGACATAATTTTCGATCGGCTCGTTATCATGATACTGTGGAAATGTTACTACGCAATTCACTAATGAGACATAGAGAACAGCATCTTTGGCTCACCATCCAACCAATGTACCATCAACCACCGCTACACTAACAATAAAATTTCACAAATTCACTCATTTACAGGTGGACCCCAACGACATTTCCTCACAGTTCCGTGATCCGCTCTCATCACACGCTGATCAATCAATCGAACGCTCTTCAACCCTTCAAAATTCTCCGACCATAAAATCTCCGATCTCGTCGTCGTCTTCGCCGGCGATGCTAGGGTTCCGGCGTTGACCGGCGATGCAATCTCCTCCTCCTCTCCCCCGCAAGGGACTCACTCCTCCGCCACCACTCCCGCCTCAAACCTAACGGAAACGGAAACGGAGGAGGAAGGAAATTGGTGGAGAGACCGGTGTATTTCGCGGTGTCGGTGGTGCTGAGGAGGAAAGGAGTGCTGTTTCTTGCTCCCGTGGTGTACATATTGGGGATGTTGTTGTATATGGGATCTATGAGTATCGAAAGCCGCGGACAAGCGGAGGGGGATGGTGGTTTGGTGAGTGAGGCGAGGTCGGCGGGGTCGGTTTATAGGAGTCCGGAGGTGTTTGAGAATCTGTGGTCGTATATGGAGGCTGAGGGGAACAATCAGAGCTCAATTGTGGTATATGAATTTTGGCGATTGGTATCTTTGATGGCTTGTTAGTGTAGAGATAGTGTTTGCTTACATTGAATTTGTTGGTTGAACTAAAGGAGAGAAGTTTATGTCAATGATGAAATTAAATCATTTCAATGGTGTTAATTATTGATGTTTGGATTAGGTATTAGTTGAAGACTATGTTTGGAAAGTGGTTCAGAAGAAGAAAGAAAAGCTTGGGAAGTGTTTAATTGCATGCCACTTCTGTTCTATCAGGGCGATTCTGTTGATATAAGCTACTTTTATATCTTATGGGATGATATTTTATTGTCATCATATGTACGCTTCAAATCTATTAAGATGCAATTAGATATAAGGGTTTGGTATCTCGCATTTGTTTGTGGTGGCTTCACGAATCCTTTCACTTGTGTCATGCTTTTGGTAGGTTTTAATCATATATGCAAAGGACGATCTATCTCCTTGATTCCACATTCATCCTAGACTAATTCTGTCCCTTAATTTATGAATGTGATAGGATATTTTATAGGTGAAATTAAGGGATAGTTCGAAATAGCTATTTCCAGAGATGATCAAGCATTGTATAACATACCTGGGGAAAGAATATAGCTTAAGATATCGAGTACTTCTAGATTTTCCGTTGAGGTCTTATTCATAGGTCTGGCATGCGACTTCACTCTTATTGTTTTATTATTTTACATGGATATTCTGCATTTGTTATCGGCGTGGCAATCAGAATTGCATCAAGGTTGGGTGCCCTGTGTAAATATTACCGGTTCACAAGAAGGTTCGTGCTCGAAACTGACTCCAAGGATGAACTCAAAAGCATTTTATACACCATGATGCTCGTGGCCTGCTTAACATATATGTGATGGTAAACAAGCACCCATGAGAAGGAACCAAATGCAATATAGATATGCATTTGCATATGCAATTTCATTTGCACTCCTGTGGATTCTCAAGTGACTCAAATCCAAAGTATCAATAACGACTTTATGATTGTCGCCTTCCAAATAAATCTCTCCTCACCAGCTCGATAGCAAGCATAATTTTCATGATGCATATCATCTAATGTTTCTGGTTGTGAATGTAGAGAACACTTTTATGTTTGTATATGCATATGCATGCTTTATGGTTTCTACATAAATTTTCTGAAATTTTAATTCATTATGGCAGTTTCCTTTTCTTCTTTTGCCTCATAACTCATTCGATGCATTGTCTTCAGATTTACCGAAATCAAATGGATACTTCATAATTGAAGCAAATGGTGGCTTAAACCAACAACGATTACCAGTATGTTCTCTTAATGGCATTTGTGCTTCTGGATTTTGATTGTCTCATGCTTTCTTGGTATCTTATGTGCTGATTAATCTTCGCTAGATACTCGGAGAATGTTCAATCAGTACTACCCATTATTGAAAAGATACCCTGATTCAACCTGCTACCTCGCCTTTGCACTAAGTAGAACTTTTCATCCCAAGTTATCTCATATCTAGGTTTCTCTTCAACTGTTCTACCACTCCCATGGACTACTCGCTCGTCTCCTCCTCTTCCGTAAGCAAGCATGTCCTGTTCTTCGGACTGAACAAGTTCAACCACGAGTTATAATTTGCAACACTTCATCCAGTTACTAAAACTTCTGGCCAGATGCCAATTTGGTAGTTGCAAAATAGCAACGAGAATTCAATTCAGTGTTCTGAGTTTAATTATCCAATTCGAACAACTGCTGCCCAAATCATATCTTGTTGTGATGCGCAATCTTCACTAATCGAAACATCTTTTTTCTTTTTCACGTTGGCGATTGATGGTAGCCGTTCTGCAGGACACAAGCCACGGAGCATGCCAATGCCCGAACATCAAATGCCCGACGAAGTATGCTGGAGCTTCCATACACTGCGGCTGCCGTGTCTATATACCACCATGCAACTGCATACTTGGGTGCAGCACGGCTCCTGCAGGATGCGACATTCACTTGGCAAACCGTACAGTAGTTCCTTGCCCCCAGCCGGCCAGCTAGGTTGCGTACAAGCTGCTGCCAAGCTAACCACATCAACCCTGAAAACGAATTACATTGTATTGATGTATTGTGCAACAACAATAGCAAATATAACGACAATGATGAAGTTACAAACAACAATATTAAGGATTCGAGCTCAATTTACTTCTTGAAGGCAAATGCAGCAAAAATAATCCGAAAATAGATAATTGGTTTGGACCTGATAAAAGTGATACATTAATCACCTAGGCTCTTTAAATCCTTCATAGTATCTTTTGGGTCGACGGCGTCTGCTACAATTTTGGCGTTTATTTACCAAACTCGCTTTTCCTATCACTCACCTGTGACTAACAACAAGTCTACGTATATAAATTGTAACTCGGACGGGGACTGCTACAAAGTTAAAACAAACTAGCTTGCTACATCTTTTAATTATGGTCCTCCTAGCTAGTTAGCCGAAAAGCAAAATCTCTACAAATCCAAGGAGAACTTGACTCTCCAACTCCATAACAAAAAACAAAAATTTTGTTGCATCTGAGTTTGCTTTCTATATTTTCATCTGATGGATGCTGAGGAAGTTGATCTAGACTACGAGTTACTCCCTTTGATGCGAGCATACAAAGATGGTCGCATAGAAAGGTTAATGGGAGAAGAGTTCGTCCCTCCGACAACTAATCCACAAGCCGAAGTTGCCTCTAAAGACGTAACAATTGATCCTCGGATGGGCATAACCGCTCGTCTCTACCTCCCAAGAGATCATTCAACAACCGACAGCAACACCACCAGCGACTCATTGACAACCACAACAAAGAAGCTTCCTCTTATGGTCTATTTCCATGGAGGTGCTTTTATCATCTCGTCCCCGTTCGAGCCAGCCACTCACAACTACCTCAGCATTCTCATCCCCAAAGCACACGTCCTAGGTGTTTCTGTTCACTACAGAAGAGCCCCTGAACATCCCATACCAACAGCATATGAAGACTCAAGGGCGGCACTCAGATGGATTGCTTCCCATAGAGAAGGGTCAGGACCAGAGGAGTGGCTGAATAAGCATGTAGACTTTGAGCGCGTGTTCTTAGTTGGGGATAGCTGCGGCGCCAACATAATCCATAATATCGCTATAACACCTGCAGATGAAGATTCCAGTTTGGACACGAAGATACATGGTTTGGCCTTGGTTCATCCTTTCTTCTGGGGTTCAACTGCTATAGGGTCAGAGCCAACTGATCCAGGAGATAGGGTTTCTATTGATAACGTGTGGCCCATAGCGTGCCCCTCATCCATGCCCGTTCCGGGTCAAGATGATCCGTGGATAAATCCATTTGTTGGCGGAGCACCTAGTCTTGCGAACCTAAGGTGCAGGAAGGTATTGGTATTGGTGGCGGAGATGGATGTGTTGAGAGAAAGGGGGAAGCTGTACTATGAGACTTTGAAAAATAGTGGCTGGGAAGGTGCAGCGCAGATTGAGGAGACCGAAGGAGGACACTCGTCTCATCTGATTAATCCGACAAGCAAGGAAGCTAAGAAGATCATCAAAACTCTTGCTGCTTTTCTACATAGCTAACACAAATATACCTCTCTTTGTTTTGACTATGAGCATCTGAGTGACCTCCTGGCTCCTATTGTTCTCACGTTCAGACAGCTTACTCAAACGACTTATCACAGCAGGTTAGTTGTGTATCTCGAACACCGTCGAGTTATAGAAGGTGAATGGTTCAACGTAATGAAAAAAAAAAAAAAGATTAAAAAACTTTTACTAAACTGGAAACTGGAAACTCTGTTATCCTATCAAAAATTAACAAATATGAGCCGCACCACCATTCCATGAGCCATCCATATCATTTTCATGAAAATTCAGTAGCAACCTTCTACTCAATTCATAGCTTAACCTGCACATCAGAATTAACCATGAGAGCGCTGACTCATATTTTCAATGGATTTCAAGAACGTACATTGTTATTGTTAACCTGAATCAATGGCTTTAACAACGATCCCATGATTTGTATGGTACAGCTCTTGGCCAAGCATGTAATTGATGGTTTATCGAATGGAAGGTACCAAATACCAATCTACTTTTCTTAATGACCTGCGGATTGTATAAAAAAATTCAGAAATAGACAGCAAAATATGCACAATCGCAATCCATAGTATCCCCTTTTTGGTTACCTTCTCACCTGAGCTAGGTGCTTCAGGGCATCATACTGCAAGTTTTCATTTCCTTGCATGCTCCCTGTATAGACTTAGGGGGCCGTCTGGATTAAACCAATTGTTGACAGCATATCTATCTGGTGATAAGACGAATTAGCTTTCAGTGTCTTTAACATGGTCCTCCTAGTGCCATGGCTCCTCGCCTAAACACCGCCTTTAGATGGCTATGATTACGAGAGTGGGCAAAAAGGTAAATCTAGTCAGAAGTCTGATCACACGATGTCATCGAGGATGCATGAATATGATCACATAAATTATAAGAAAAAGAAAACTGAACAATCAACTCCTCTCCTTCTTGCAAGAATACCAAGAAAACCATGTCTAACGGCTCGGCTCATGGTGTAAGAATTTCTCCCTTCCACGACTGATCCACAACCTAAAATTGCATCCAAAGACAAAACAACCAATTCTCAGGTACTTTATCCATAGCTAATGTAAATATGAAACAAGAAAAGGAAAGGACAAACGCAAAATTATATCCAAAGCCATGGACAGAATATTACTCAGAATAATATTCATGAAGTTGATGGTAGAAGACGAAATTTAAATTCAATTGTTGTTGGTAAGTCAAACAAAACATTTATTGGTTATAAATAAGTCTATAGTTCATTTCTGGAATAGGAAAACGGCATTAATGGACTCTGGATATTCTGTAAGATATAAGACTTGAATCAGTTCTACTCGCTAATTACTTCACTGAAAGGGGTTCTAAATAGAAAATACGTCTAATGGTTGCCAAGAACTCTTTTCTGTCGCATAACCTCCCATATGTGGAACCTTCGTGGCTTTTTCTCCTTGCGAACCACATTTTATTTGATGTTCCAGATAAGCAGGGAACAAACAATAACAACTACACAGATGCAGATGGTTCCGTCGTGACGAAGTCTAGGAAGGGTGAGACTTACACAAATAAGCAGAGCACAAACAAAGTTAAATTCTTCGACCTACATTGCAGAGGACTCAAAAAAGAAAAAAAAGAAAAGAAAAAAAGAAGAAGCATTTAGTATCTAAAAAATGTGGTAACCTCAATTAGTCAATTGGTTTGAGCTGCAGTTTCAAGTTTTGCTTCTTGATGTGCTATCCTGATCAAGGTTCCTAAAAAAAAAAAATGTTATTTCTCTTTTTGCAATCATCCCCTGAAAAAGTGTCAATGAATAGTATGTGTAACTGAAACACGAAACATGGTGATATTGCAACCATAGAAAGAGAGGAAAAGAAGCATTCTACTTCTACCGTCCTCGTCATGGTCCCGAAGGACCTAAAGCCTTACCTTGTATAGACATGAATCCAGCACCAAAAAGTTCCACTAATACAAAAGCTTCAGGATCACAAACCCAAAATCATTCCCCCCGCAGAGCTATTAGTACCTTAACTTCCTGTGTATGATCCCTTGTCATGGATACTGAGGAACGAGAAGTCGACTATGAATTCCCAACATATGTTCGAGTATACAAAGATGGCTATGTGGAGAGGCTTCAAGGGGAAGATTTTCTCCCTCCAACAGCTGATCCAGAACTCGGAGTTTCCTCCGAGGATGCAACCATCGATCGAAAAACAGGCCTGATTGCCCGTCTCTACCTCTCAACAAACCTAACCACAGCCGAGAATACAAGAAGAGTTCATAACCACATCAACACAATTGTATCCCAAACAAAAGTTATTGCGGTTTCAGTTCACTACAGGAGAGCCCAGGATAACTCAATCCCAATTGCCTATGAAGACTCACGGGAAGCACTTAGATAGGTTGCTTCTCATAAAAAGGGGAAAGGGTGGAACCCTCAACTTTCCTGTTCTGTCTGATACTTGGTATTATCGTCGTTTCAAAATCCATTTGAATTCGAAGCAAGACGACAAGATTATAAGGGATTTAAGTATCGGAAACATAGGGAACTAACAAATGTCCAATTTATATTGTTTTGAAAATCAAATGTCTAGAATTATAGGTGAAATGTTACACCAAACCGAATTTAATCAACATCGTTATAAAACAACTCATCCCATGATCCTTTATTATGTGAAACAAATACGTAAACATGAGCTCGTATGTCCAGTAACACCGGATACATGTCCATTTCAGGGATTCGGCATTCTTATTATATCATGTGTTTTTCATTTACAAATAGGATGCAATACAAATAACACCTAACACCGAGCAATCATATGTCAAACAGAAATATATATAAATTCGTACAGAATAATAATTCAATTTGATGAGGTTAATCCTTATTTCATTACCCTTAGTTTTTATTAAAACTTTTAAGGTTGTTCATGCATTTTATGTCATGTCTAGTTAATTTTCGCGATTTTTACAAGTTAATAACACGAGAGAATTACTATAAGAATTTAATATAGTTACCTAGTACGGCCATACTATGAACAATTAAACAAGTTTTATGTTCTCTGGAGTCGACCCAAAACGGTTAATTTTAACCAAACACGACCATCACTTGATCCCGCTACGTACACGCAAAATGGTTAATTATACTCTCCATAACTAGTCATATAACCGTAACCCTCCCATTCATTGATAATTACAAGAATTATTTCATATTCAGGATTTCAAGATTCTCAGACATGTATTCGGCATTTCCTTTTAAAAAAGAAACATGAAATTAATTACATTAATTCTATGTACAACATGTGACTGTCATGACGTTTCATAATTTCATATAACGTCATATTTAATTATACTCGAGGTTAACTGGAAATAATTCCTCATAAATCATGGGGGTCACCTATTTTTGTAACGTTCTTTAAAGTTTTTTCAAAATTAATAGTTCGTTACAAAAATAATATACAATCAATATATGGTATCACACATCAAGAACAAACAGTATTCAAGAATCTTTATTATAATATATAGTATTTTACAGGTTATATTGTTACCCTTTTAAACATACAAATTTAACATTCAAGACAGTGAGGAGTGTCAGGATTTTATTTTTTTATTTAACATACAAGTATATGATCAAAGAGTCACATAAATCAAGTCACGCACACACAAATATTTAATTTATGGTAACAATGTGTATTACCTTATCATTTTATAAAATCAAAAAAAATTTAAATAATTCCAAACTTAATCCAGCTCCTTCGTAACGTTCGTATCTAGGATAAATTAATAATATCAGCATCCTCTTGACACATTAAAATGTTAAAAATAATATATTATGTATATTTGTATATAATCTTAATATGCGTTCACAAAGAATAAATCCCCTTTCCCCTTCTCCATCAAACACAAATAGGGGCTGGCCTCGGGAAATTTCAGGCAGGCGAGGCGGAGAACGTTGACAAAGGCCGACATACAAAAAAATATTAGACATATAAAAAAAAATATATATATATAACATTATTGTCAAATATTGAATCTGAATTCATAATTTACATATATATCATTTAAATATTTAATAAATATTTATCTGAATAAAACATATAATGACATGTAAATCCAAAAAAAAAATCTTCGTACTATTAAAAATTGTAAAAACTGAAATTTATATAATATTTAAACTGATTTATTATAACTAATCGATATATTAAAATTTCACTTCATCGTTTGAAAAAAAAAAAAGAAAAATCCTTCAATTCATCCTGCCATCTCCCCCCTTCCCCCTTCCCTGATATTTCTGTAACTGAGAATTAACACTGTAAGGTACCATTCCTCCCTTACCCTTACCCTTACCCTTATCCCCATCCCTCACGCCCTCACCCTCCCACCTCTCAAATCTCCTCCTCCCATCTCCGCCTCTACTCTGTCTCTCTCAGCTCCCCGACCACCAACGCCTCCGCCGCTGCTTCTCCCTCTCCCGATTTGGCCACAACAACTTCCCCACGCGATCCTCTCCCTCGATGATGGATCCTCGAAGCGCTTATGGTGTCAGATCTATTGGCCGATATCGTAACAAGAATTGAAGCCACGACGCTGCTGGTCGGTAGAGCGTGATGGCTTGCGCCTGCGTATGCAGGAAGTGAAGGGGCATGACGAAGGGTCTCGTGAGGGAGTTGAGAGAAAGTGGGAAGTTTCGAGTTGTTTTGACTTTGATCGGTGCTGTTGTCGTTTCTGCTTGGTTTCGGATGGAGTTTGATGTCCTGTTGTTTGACTCAGATGACTTGTGTAGCTTCTCCAGCTTAGGGTGAACGGAAGTGTGTTTCGTGTAGTTGTTTGATGTTTATGATAGTCAATAGGATCAGTGCATTTGATGGTGGTGGTTTCGGACGATTCCAACGAACGTATTACTTATTTCAATCAGGTCTGATGGATGTACTAGTTATTTCAATTGAACGTATTAGTTACTCTTGTTGGATTCTAACGGACGTATTATTTGTTCCGGTCGGATTTCGACGAATGTATTGTTTGCTTAGATCGGACGTACTACTTGGCGTACTAGTTTTTGTAGACGTATTATTTTATTTTGTAGGTTTATTATTTGGGATGGGATGATATTTTGTGAAAAATTATAGAAGTTAGTGATATCTTCTTAGAATAAAATATTTCAGATAACATTTTCTCTTAGTTCTATCTAAGTGCTTATCCTTTGTAAAACAAACACAAGGTACTAGTTTTTATAGATGAATTATTTTATTTTATAGGTTTATTATTTGGGATGGAGTGGTATCTTGTTAAAATTTATAAAATTTAGTGATATCTTCTTAAAATAAAATATTCCATGTGATATTTTCGGGACATTTTCTCTTAGTTCTATCTAAGTGTTTATCCATTGTAAAACAAACATGAGACTAAAACATTAAAATGCATTGTCTAAATTAGAACTATTAATCTCATGACTAATAATCCTAGAATTAAGAATCTCACCTCATCCTATCTCCAAACACAAACACCCTGTAAGGTTCGAGTTTCAACCTAGAGGGGGAGGTGAATAGGTTGTATAAGACTTTAGTAGTCTTTTTGTGCGGAATGATGATCTTGTGCAGACTAGTGCAGTATGCAGACTACTCAAACAGTCTGCAGATGAGACTATCTCGTCTGCACTTGAGATTTATGACTCTTTTGAGTCGTTGTCTCTATTTCAGGTGTGATGATTTATCAAGAGCAGTTCTAAAAGCAATATGATTAAAGCAGTAAATTGACACAGAGTTTATACTGGTTCAGACACTCGATATCAAATGATAATCGAGAGCTTAGTCCAGTCTTCCCTTAGTGACCAGTGTAGTCAGCTTAAGAAGGAAATATCACTATCTTATTGTTTTTCAGCTTACAAGAAAACTCCCTTACACAAGCTCTCTAACTTGTAATAAGGTAGAAGATCCTAGATCTTTGCACAGCTCTGAATCTTGAGCTCTACTGTAAGAGTTGTTCTTCTGCAGACTATTGATACTTCTCTTTTCTGTATCTTCTCGATTCAGCTTACTTGAGTATGCCTTTTGAATGTGTATTACTTTTCACGCTTGCCTTTTTCTTACACAATTCACACACACGCAATGAGCTTCAACGGTTCCCTTTTATATGGCTGAAGGAACGAACCTTACTTGTAGACAACCCACTGTTCCTAGAGAGTCACTTTCCCACTAGTGTTTGCCACCATCTCGTTTTCAACGCTGGCATTCCACTATCCCCAGTTTTCGTGCCGTTGCTACTTTAATTTGAATATTTATTTGACTGACTTTAAACCTTTGACCTCATGCTGACAATCATCTCTACTGCAATCCAGTCTGCTGCAACACCTTGTCTGCACAGTCTGATTCAGCTTTATGCCTTGCCATCGTGGTCTTCATCTGCAAGCTCAATCCTCCTTATGAAGCCTTCAATTCTTCTGTTGTTTGTACTTATATTAGATGTTCATCTAGAGTCCTTATAGAAGTTTGCACCAGGTGGTCTGCATCAGCCCTCTACATCTGCAACCGTTTGCTTGCACTTCTGAATCTGACCTCAACTGTAACTTCCCACTTGACTTCTAACCTAAACAATCTAACTATATTACAATTAATACATTTGAGTTTGTTACATCAATTTCTTTACAAATGGAGGGATTGCGCATTCCTATCACACCCCGTATGTGTTTCATAATTTTTTCTTCGTTATAAAATGACATTAGGTTAAACTTGGATATAGCTTATTCATTTGTGAGTAAAGCCCTTTTTAAGAGAAGAAAAAGGAACTTTTGCATAAGTTTTAAATTATCATTACCTTATTTGACTACTCCCTCCATCCCATAAATTATACAACATTTTGATGTTGTACACATGTCGATGTAAAGTTTGGCACGCATGCAACGACGATCAAACATAGTTTTTTTAAAATTTATCGTGAAACATCAATGATTATATAAGTTACGTAATTTCAACCTAATATATATTACGAAACGATTACACATAATTTAATATAATAATAAAATTTATATTTATACGTATAAATAATATATATATATATATACCACGGAGGGCTTCATATCAATGTCTTTTGACAAATGGAAGCAAGTTGAGTGCACAAGTCAAAGAACAACTTTTATATCCATCAGGTGGGCATTTTATATATTTAAATTAATCCCAAAAAAGACTGTCGCGCTCTAATCACAAGACTGAAATCATTCGTGAAAACTCGAAGTTCTGATCGCTCTAATCACATTATTGAAATCATTCAATTAAAACTCGAAATTCTGATCGGTTCTTGGCTGTGAGTGACACGATGACAGGATGAGCGAAAATAGAACGAGTAGAGAATTCTAATTTTTCCATCATCGTTTTGCCTAAGCTCCCCTTCATCCCAGATATCAACCACACCACCAAAATAAAAAACTAGAGAGCTTACCATCGAAACAGTTCCAGGGAAAGGCCGACCGGACACAAAAGAAACGCATCGAAAAAGAATACTGACGGCACTAAGTATAAAAAGTTGATATCATGTACCATTCGCATGCCCAGCAACAAAAAGCACAAAAACAAACGGATAAAATTACAGGCGAAAAGAGCAAACAATGTTTGACCCGAAAAGTATATAATCTGTCAAAGCTAGAGTGTCCAGGACTAACTCTTCAAGAATACAGCTCATCCTAATCCCAAACATATGCTTTGCAATTTGCAACTCCGGCATCTGAAGCTTCTGTCGCAAACCTGCAATGTCCACAAGCTCCGCAAATACTCATCTTGCATAGAATCCTCAACCCTTAATCACATTTGATGTTTCTATAGATCCTTCTTACAAAAAGGTTGGAACCCAAAAAGCCAACGGCACCTGAAGGTTAAATAGCAAACCAAAACGACATATAAGCCCAAGAATAAGGACAAGCATGACAAGAGGGGGTTTTGGGTTTTGATGGGACTCACCACAGAGGATTCCTAAGCCGAGACAGAACATCAAAGTGTAGCCGAAATAGAAGCTTGTCTGAAAGAATCCCGACATCTTAGTCTTGGCGTGATAGTAGTAAATCGAGTAGAGGTACACGTAGATGCCTGTGGATGCAGCAGAGAAGAACGAGGTCCATTGCCAGTGGTAGTTCTCGGCATTTAACAAGAAATATGTCCCGACAATGGTTACGCAGACAATGACTATGAGGAGGATGACAAAAACGAGGAGCATGAAGCCATATACATAGTACACCTGCAAGAAACATGGAACAAAATATCACAAGAAAGGAGGGGTACATCAATGAATCCATGGGAAAGAACCAAGGAGTTCACCTTGTAATTCCAAAAGGATGTGAAGACGAAGTACATTTCGATGAAAATACTTCCAAAGGGAAGGAGTCCACCCATTAGCGATATCACTGATGGTGTTAGATACCATTTCTTCTCAGGAATGGGTCGAGGTATGGTTTTCACACGACAAGGGTTGTTTGGGGCACCGCTCCAGTTTCTTCCTAGAACTGTCCCAAGGAGCGCAAGAGGGAAGGAGACGAAAGCCCAGATTATGAGGATAACAACAATTGTCCCGAATGGTATAGCAGCAAGAGATCCATAGAATATTGCAATTGTATTCAAAAAGAAACCGATTCCAAAGCACATAAATGGGAAAAGTGACGCCGAGAGAACCATCGTCTTAATCCAACTCTTCCCTGAAAAAGACAACAAATTACCCATCAAGGTTATTCAGGATTTAGTTGATGATTCAACAAGTCCTCATTAAGAAACTAAAAGAATGTGCAGAGGAAGGTAAGGAGACGGAAAACAAATTTTAGAGATATACATACCACCGCTGCGAGAATACATGCCGCCGCTCACATAACCAGAAATGAACGATGTCAGTGCATAGCATACGATAAAAGTTGTGATAATAGCCCCCCTCCTGAAACAAGCATATGAAGAAGATATTGTCATGTACTTATATGGGACAAAGAACATATGAAAATCGGTCAATTCAAACCAACACACGTAAAACTTGAAGTATGAATTCGAGGAGCAGCAGAATTTCACGCGACATACCCAATATACAACATCCCAACAATGGCCAAGAGGATGACAACGGATACAAGGGTGGCAAGCTGAGCACCAGTACCAACAACAGCAGAAAGTAGAACCAAATTTCTAGGAGGTCTAAAAACATCTCCATGAACAAGCTTCCAACCAGACTCCTCACTTACATCCCTTTCCTGCGTCGAAATTTCAGTTCACATGGCCATCAAAAGGGGGAAAAAAAAAAAAAACATATGTATCTGGAATACAAAGCATTAGCTCAGTTACCAGAGACTCCCAATCATCATCCTCTCTTGCATACTTCGCATAATCATTTCTGAGGACTCGCATCATTATCATGGACACCAGACCAACCAGGAAGATGACCATCATAGACGAATTGAAGATGGAGAACCAATGTATCTGTATAAAGAATAAATTATTGAGAAAGTTCCAGACAAGATTCAGATTGACTCTACTCCAAACAATTAGCCAAAAAGATTATAAGTTGTAAATAGTTAGCCAAGAATGTCCTGAATTCATGCATACACATACCTGATGCTCGAAGAAAGGGTAGTCCAGGTAAACCTCGAAGCGGCGTGCATAGGTGACATTTGTTTCAAGCCATTTAACTGTATATGTCATGTCATATACACTGCCTTCTTCCAATGGCTTAGCGCCATCCTGAGTGAGATTGACATGAATGATCTGCAGCATGGCATACACATACATTACTGAACAATGATGTACGAGAAGAGGAATAAATAATCATGTCGGAAAAACAATTGTTTACCTGATTCCGGTTATATTTGAGGATGAAATTCTTGTTGGTATAGAGTAAATGCTTATGATTGTCACTGGATTTATCAGGACGCAGCTCACCAACAAAACCTAACCATTGGAGGACCAAAACCATATAAAAACTATGTGACAGAGATCAATACAAACAGAAAAGAACCAGGAAGCAACTTACCCCACATTGGTAAATCGTCTGGAGCACGTGGAGCAGGCAGCAGGGATAGAGGAAGGCAAAAGAAAAAATGTTAGTCTAGTGTAAATTGTCCGAGCTGCGTCTGTCTAGAAACTTTCGGAGGAGGAAGGTACCGACCCATGAAAAATTCAAACCAGTAGGAATTCTCAATTGCATCTTTGAACTGCTTAACCTTATCAGCATCCAATTGAAGCTCGCAAATGGAGGTCTTACCAACATTTTCTGCAAAAAAGAATGTCAACACATATGTACTGATTCTTCCACCAGCTTTGGTCAGAGGAGGGAAAATAACAGGGAAGTGAGCGAGTGCGACATGATATCAAGCCATTGGAAAAAGAACTACAGCTCAAGGCATACATACTTCCAAACTTTATCTCAATCAGGCTGTCAATAAGTTCATTTCCTCCGAGAACCTCACCAAGGCCACCCCACTTGTGAACAGCATCGCCTTTAGGATGACAGAATGGTAGGCTGTAGTAGTTGTATGTTTCTTGAGGATTATTGTATGGGCCAACCTTGTTCACCCATAGGGTCACAGGATCATCTGCATTATACTGTAAGAGAATGACGAGAAACCAAAATCAATCCCCTTCCTCTTTTTGCACTCAACTACTGTCTAGAAGACATATCATGGCACAAACAATGAGAGGTGCAGACAGAAGCATGGGAACAACTAACAGATAGCCAAAAAATTAATAATCAAGATAATACTAATAAAAATGACAGGCTCAAACAGCCTGAAATTTCATAGAATAGCCAGCATCTAACCATTCTGTCTTAGCGCTCGTTGCCTCTGCTCCCGTTTGCTATTCCATCCTAAATTGTTATCACATGATCTTATGCATGGGATCATATTGATCCAAGGGCAGATGATTATAATTTTCCTTCAAAAAGCGAACAAAGTTCATCGTCATGTCAACCTTCTAGGTAGTAAGCCAAGTTGAGCTACCGGCCGTGAGCAGCTGGAAACTTGTTGCCCAGGTCACAAGACCTTCTGCAGTCAAGTACTCGTAACTCTTAAATACAAGTTTCTCAAACTATAGACATTGTTGTCAACAAGTCGCTACATGCAATAACTATCAGTAATCACCATATGTCCCTATCATCGTCATCACTATAGCAAATAGAACAACCAAATGTGTGGAGCTGCAATAATGGCAAAGCACAGTGCTACAATAACCAATAAATAGCAAATGCTTAAAACCCTAAAGCTCATAGTCATCCCAGAGAGAAATCTACCAAAATCAGAGAAACAACACCACACAGCCACCAAATACACACTATATATCTCAAACCATTCTCAATTCTCTTTCATTCCCACTTCAAGCTTCACTCGCCAAACCAAAACTGCACTCTCACTAACGCCAAACACAGAAGCGAGATCACAAATCCCTACAACAGATCTCCATGAATCACATAAAAAACACAACAAAGCCACATAATTGACACCAACCCAATTCAATTCACCCCCAAACACAAATGGGCAGTCCTCCGTTTTCCCCAAACCAAACTCGAATCCCCGAATCAAATCCACGCACCCCACCTGAGATCTAACCCTAATTTTCCATCCCACCAAATCAGAACCCCAAAATCCCCAATCCAGAATGCGAATCATACCCACCTTGTGATCCGATTCAGACGCCAAGGAAACGGAAACGAGAACGAAGAATGAGACGAGAATGAACCCGGCGATCGAGGGCATGGCTATGGAGAATTGGGGATCTGAGAGGAGAGTAGAAAACTAGCTAATTGGGAATGGGAGTCTACGTCCTCGTTTTGAGGAGATCGGAGTGATCGCGGGAGAGTGGTGATGACCATGGAATTGGAAAGGGAGAAATCATTGTTTGGTATGGTGAAGTGGGTGAGAAGTGGGGTAAGGTGACTGAAAGCTAATGTCACTGGTGCTCAAGATGAGGTCATAGCGTACTCATGAATACGATACCAACGAGAAAAATACATTTTTATCCCCAATATTTTAGTTCGAAAATATTTAATTATTTATATTTTTAAAATATATAGGTATTTTTTAAAAATCTTTTTACATGTTATTTTTTCATTAAAATATAATAACCTTTTTAAATTTTTTAATATAATAATATAAAATTATTTTTATTTTATATCACATTAACTTATCCTATCATCATTTTTTCCTCACTTCTTTCTCTCACACACTCACAATGTCAAATTGATTTTTCTTCTTAAATTCAATACACATAAATTATCGTGTCAAATTGATTGTAATTTTTTTAGGATAGAATCTCTTATTCCCTATGTTTCATTATTTTTACTCCCAATGTCTCATAATACATACAATATCTTTTTTTTGGGCTGTCGCAATTAAGGGCGTAAAAACCAAACTAAAATCAATTACTAATCCATAACTGAAACTGATAAATCATAACCGACGAAACCGAATATTAAACGGTTCGGTTTTGGTTTAAAAATAAAACCATTTAATTAATCAATTTGGTTTGGTTTAAAACTAATTAACCGATGGTTCGAATTGAAAAAACCGATTAAGATTAACCGAATTATTTAAAACCTAATAAAAGAATCGTTAATGATTAATTTTTCTAACATTTTAAATAAATCTATAAAAATCATATGTGGATTGAATGATTTAACTAATAAAATAAACAGATTAGTTAAGTTTTACTTTGTCTCTTTATTTCTCTTAAGCTCTCAAACTTATGTACGATGTGTAATTTGTACATGATATACAATTTTTGTTATTTTCATTATACAAGAATTGTCTTATATTTTTTGAAAGTAATGTATAAGAAAGTATACAATCTAGTAAAACAAAAAAACTTATAACGTTCAACCAAAATCCTATAAAATTATCTAACCAAATCTATCAAAATCGTATAACAAAAAATAGATTAAAAACCAATAAATCGAAATCGATTAGTAAACGGTTTTGATTTTGGTTTTCATTTTCAAACTACTTAACTAATCGGTTTGGTTTTGATTTTCGTGGTTTAAACTCGAATCGATTAATCAAAACCGAATCGATTAACACCCTTAGTAGTAATATACTTGCAATCTTTTCTCTTCTCCCTCTTCCTCTCCTCTTCCACCTCACACGCCACCGGCCCATCCCGTCACCCGTTCTCATCATCACCTCTCCTTCGACGCCACCATCATAGTAGCCACCACCACTGCCTCCCCCATCGGGTCCCTTGTCCTCGTCTTCTTCCTAGAAAGCGACATTAAAGAAGAGAAGGACATGGATGATGAGGTGGCTGTAATGATGTGCTAAATTCATTGTTCAATCTGTACTCGGTGTTGGTTTGGAAAATATTAAAGACGCATTGTTTAATTATTCAGGTGCACTGTTTGAAACAGTGCATCTTTACTATTACAAATAGTGGGTCTTTGTTGTTCCAAAAGGTGTGCCTTTGTTATTATTTCTTACGGATTTTTTAGTTGAATGTAGAAAATGAAAATGATTATACTAATAAAGCTGTCATTGAGTTCGATTTTTTTTAATTGATACGTTTTGAGGAGCATTGTTTAATTGTTCAGGAGCACTGTTTCAAACAGTGTGTCTTTATTATCACAAACAATATATTATTGTTCTCTTCTTCTTATTCATCTGATAAAAGGACAATCAATTTTTCTAAACTCAATTTCAACCCTATTTCACGATTTCTCGATTCAATTCCTTCGATTTTTTGATTTGGTGTGTGTTTCTAGAGTTTTGAGAATCGTTGAATTGAAAAAGGACGCATGAAGATGATGGATACGAGAATGATTGAGTTTTCGACAAAGGGTGATGGTCGACACAGAGGAGTGATGTTGCTAGTGGTGGAGGGAGAAGAAGAAGAGGAGAAGGACGATGAAAAGATGTGAAAAAAGAGAAAAAAAGAAAAATGTGGTTTTTTAGAATTATTTTTTTGTGTTGTATAAGTTTAGGATTTTTTTTTGTTTTTTGTACTTTTTGGGAATTTTTCCTTTTTTTTATGTTAAAAGTTTACCATATATAGGAAATGTTGAATTTTTTGAGATAGATCAAATAAGAAAACGTTGATATTAATATATTGGGATTAAGGACAATAATCAATGGAATAACGAACAAACTTGCATAGCATAATCAATCGAAGAGATGATTCTCACAACAGAATCAGTTTATCATCAAGAACCTTCTCTCCGAACAAAACCTCTAATACCAAAGATCAGAAAGAACTTGTTCAAGAAACAACAACACCAACCATTATCAAGCACGAATATGCAATAGAATATCAAGAAATAAAAAACACCATGAATATGTCACGATCAAAATTCCACTATACCAAAGCCAATGTTTGAGAATACAAATAACATCTAATCGAGAAAGAATATAATCGAAGGGAATAAAATCACAAATCAACTTCCTATTGTACTTCTCCTACTCGTGTCTCCCTCTCACACTTTTCTTTGCCATCAAACCCTCCATGAATTACCTCTCGAGTTCTTTTCTCAAAGCCATTAAAATTTAGACCATCCAAGGCATATATATAGCCTTCTTTCTAAGATATAGTTTACAAAAGATTAATTTATATCTTTATTAATATTTTCCTAAATAAGATATTAAATAATCTAATACAATTAAAAAAATATAATATCTTTCAAGACAAAAATCTTCCATATCTTTCTGTTAAGAAAAAATATATCTTCTCACATCTTGGAAGGATCACTAACACTTCTCTCATCTTCAATCCAAGATGGGAGAATCGATTCCTACACTAGAACCAGTTCCTCGCCAAGCTAGTCAGCTGGGGCGTCTTTAGCATGTATGCCTAAACTTTTCTTGAGCGGTCATTAATAAATGTTACAAAATAAAGCGATCCACAAAGCAAGCTAACCTTGAGAGGGCCACAAACATCTGAATGCACAAGTTTAAAATCTCTATCTTCTTCAAGTAAGGGACATTCTTGAAAGACACTCGATTTTGCTTCCCCGTCATACAATGAGGACAACTTTCCATCTTCACCTCACGAACTTCGAAAAAAGCCTCCTTCTTGGATAACAACACCATTCCTTTCTCGCTCATATATGCAAGCCTCCTATGCCACAACTCCGATGCATCCTCACCATCCAAGGCATTAAAATCATTAGGAATCTTACTATGCATAACATAAAGAGTTGAACATGTTTTACCTCTTGCAACCAACAAAGAGCCTTTGGAAATCTTCTACATACCATTGCCGAATATGCTAATATATCCCTCATCATCAAACTTACTTTTGAAAATCAAATTCAAACGGGTACTAGGAACATGCTTGACACCTTTAAGAATAAGCAATATACCATTATCTATCTCCAAAGTGAATATCTTCGATGCCAACCGCTCTAGCTACACCATCATGGCTCATCTTGAGAGAACCATATTCCCCTGCCATGTACGTCTTGAAGAAGTCCCTTTGAAAAATAGCATACATTGATGCTCCATTGTCGATCACCCAAAGAACTCATCCTTCTGAAGCAATCACCACATCTACCTCATGAAGTGGAAGAAACAGATCCTGAACAATCGTGAGCCGGCTGGTTCTTCTACCTTCTTCTCATTCATCTTACTATCCTTCTTTATCTTTCGACAAAAACTCTTCGTATGTCCTATCTCATGCCAATAGTAGCACTCCATATCGATGAATCTATCCTTGGACTTACCGTTGCTTTTTTCTCTACCTTTATGGTCACCTCGTGTCATGCTTCTTCCTCTATGCTCGGCAACAAGAGCATCCGAAGTCATGTAAGAAATAGCCTAAGCCTTCCTCATAATCTCTTCATTCAACACACCATTCTTGGCCATCTCCATCGGCATAACGCCATATTTCGTTGAATTGAATAGTGTTGTTTGGAACGTTTTGTAGGAATCCAAAAGTGTGTCCATGAGCCATAGACGTTGAATCTTGTCATCAAGCTTGATCCCCATCGAGATCATTTGATTCAAGAGTCCTTGAAACGTATTCAAGTGATTCGACATCGGTGTGCCATCTTGATATCTCATAAAAACAGTTGTTGAAACAATAACAACTTGTTGTTTCGAGTCTGTCTTACATATAACTCCTCTACTTTGGTCCAAAAGGTGCACGCATCGATCTCTTCCATGATTTTGTTAAAGATGTTATCTACCCACTGCCTAATGAACCCCCCACATACGTGTTGATGCTCAAAGATCTAATCTTCATCAACCTTATCTTTGGGTTTTGCCATTTCAAACACGGGTAGATGAAGTTTCTTCAAATACGACAAGTCTTTCATCTTCGATCTCCATAGCTGATCATTCTACCCATTGAGGGTAACCATCCTGCTTGTGTTGGTCTTCATCGTCCAAGTAACCACCAACCTAGGCTCTGATACCAGTTTTGTTAGGATTAAGAATGATAATTAGTGAAATTACGAACAAACTTCTACAGCGAAATCAATCGAAGAGTCGATTCTCGTAATATAATCAATTCGTCGTTAAGAACCGTCTTTCCTAACAGAACCTCCAACACAAATGATCGAAACGAATTAGATCAAGAAATAACAACATCAATCCTTGATGAATTACCTCTCAAGTTCGTTTCTCGAATCCATTGAAATTTAGACCATGCAAGACATACATATTGCCTTCTCCCTAAGATTTAGTTTACAAAGATTAACTAAATCTTCTACAAAATATATAAAGATTTACCTAAATAAGAAATTAAATAATATGATATAATTAAAGAAAATCTAATATCATTTAAGACAAAAATCTTCCATAACTATTATAAAGACCCGAAAAATTGAAGGCAATTAATTTTCTAAATTATTAACAAAAATAATATATTATTGAAGGTCAAAAATTAGTTACAGAACTGACTTTGTGGCTTAATCTAGAATTACACAAAAACAGTTAGAAAAAGAGCCTTATATCAATGGAAATCTCTTGAAATCTAGTTTCTGAAACAGTTTAAAAATCCATATTTGGGGTTGTATGTAGGGAGTTATGAGCCGATAGTGAAGAAATATCAAATTGACTTATCTAGCAAAAAATATAAAATTGAACGATTAAATTGCTAATATTGATAAGGTTTCATGATATAAAATTTAATTCAATGGAAATATTTTGAAGTGTAATTTATGTAAAACTTTATGAAATAATTTTTAAAGTTGTATACGTGAAATAATAGATTTAAACGCGTCGAAGCGTTATATTGGGCAGTAAGCCATTTTTCAGATTAAGCAACACGGGCCGTGCTATATCAACCTGGGCTGTGTCATTATGGGTAATAAGTCATTTTTCAGATCATGAAGCAACACAAACCATGACATTATGGGCAATCAGATTGTTAGGGAACACGAACCGTGTTGTATCAAGCTGCACAGATCGTGTTGTTTAATGCTCAACTCCATTAGTGTGCACGGATCATGCACAAGAGTGTGTCTTAATACGTGTATCTTATTATATTATAGGATTTGAAAAAGCTCCTCATTGTCACTTAAGGATGAGGTTGAACGTGTGCACGCGAAAAAATTATGATAAAAGATAACGTTTAGATTTATTATATGCGGCAATGCGTGCTATTATACCGTGAGTATAATAATATGTATTGGAATCTTTGGACGTAGTCACTAAATGTGACTGAAATAAAATACTGACTGCAACTGGTGTGTTATGTGCTAAATACTGAGTGTTGTGGAGTGTTATTGCATGGTATGTGTTATGTCTTGTTTACTGGTATAATGAGGATGAATGTGTGAAAATTGTATAAATCCATAAATTGATAAGATAACTCCATGATATAAAACACAAAAAATATTGTATCTTTCACATGTGTTATATAATGCTTGGTGGTGACATTCTTTCATCAATTTTTTGATATAAGGATATATCATTACACGAGACCCCATGTTCCGGTTTGGGTGATCCCTTTCGCGGATGTCCCTTTTACTAAAGTTGAATAAAGTTTATCTATGAAATTGAATAAATCTCGCCAAGGACATAATTATAATATTGAGGGTATCTGTTGTATGTCATCTCTGTGCGATTGATATGATGGTAAGTATAATCAAGTCGTGAGTGAACTATTGAGTGCAGCAGTGCGTGAGACTTGGACTAGGGACTTGTCGCGTCACAGTGTCATTGTCTCACTTTGTTTGATATGCAGGTCTTGACTATCATTATCATAAAGGGTATAACGATAGTAAATGATATCGATAATATCTGGAGTGTCAATGGACGCATGGTTTCGAGCATCGTTACGTGGTGTTAAGTGCTTTTATGTGACTAGGATGAATCATTGGTATACTTGTGACAATAATTGTGAATGACAGATTGACATGATAATTTCAGAGTGTTGAAACAAAGTATGTAAGTGATCATTTTCCTTTTATTTTCTTATCTTCTTTTCTCGTGTAACTCCCTGGTAGGGGGAGTGACACGTTATTGAGCTTTTATAGGTTACTATTTTTCTGTATGTGTTTTATTCGTTTTGTTACAGGAGCAAGACTTGAAGGAGAAATGTGACCTAAAGATTTAATGCTAGATGTAGCTTATGTATGAAAGGTATTCTGATCTTAGAAGAAGATATAAATTCCGCTATAAAAGTGATATTCTGGGTTATGATTAAGTGCATAAAAAATTTCTAAAATAAAGATGTATAATTGGTTTAACTTAATTCATATATTTAAGTTAGAAAGTATAATTTTTGCCTAACTGAGACGTTGGATCTAGCGACAGTGACATCATAAGTATCATTAATAAGTAATGAAAAGTCGAGGCGTTATATCTTACATCTTACATCTTAGATGTATCACCAACACCAATTCACATATATATTCTATTAAGGTCTGATTTGGGCGTGTTTTCCTCCCTTGGGTTCTCCCTTGAATCATTACAAAAATGGTATTAGAGCTCAAGGATCGTTGGGCTGGACAGGTGAGCCAGGTGATGCGTACGTTAAGATCCCAAGCTGGTTATGTCGACTTCTTCGCAAAGTAGGTTGATTAGGTGCACAAGTGCCCCATTCCAAGTTGTGGGTGGGGAAAAACCCATAGATGCAGGCTCAAGGGGGAGTTGAGTCATGAGGATAGACTCACACATTAAAAAAAAAGATTGGTGAGGATATATGTGAGTAGATTTATCGATATCAACAATGAAGAAAAAGATAAAATAGATTATATATGCGAACTAACAATAACCTATCAATTTAAGTTTTTAGGTTAATAATTAAATCCATTTCACATACATATATTATTCATGTCCGGTTTGGACATAGTTTTCTTCCTTGGATTCTCTCCTGAATCGTAACATAATATGGGACGCAATGAGTACAAATTTTTGGGCTTATGTGTTTTCATGAAATACCGTAAACAAAAAGGTCTTATTACCACTAGCTCTTCCTAATTTGTAAGGTCATCAATGGGAATAAGAATCTTACACCCTTTTGTTTGACCGCAAATTTTAGCCCTGGTCGGTCGGTGCTTCATCTCCACCATCAATTGTTTAGTCGGTATACTGCCTCATGCGAATAACTTTGCTAGCATTGGCGGATTTATATCAGGATTCCTCCTTGGCTTTGTCCTCTTCTTAATTTCACCACAGCTTGGAAAGGTGAGTTCGAACAAAGGGAATACGACTATGGCACAAAGATAGCATTAAAGCAGAAGCTGGACGGGCCTCTTCAGAGGAGTATCTCTCCCGTCCTATTCTGCTTCATGTGAACGTAGGTTGAAACCAGGAAAATAAGCAGCGCGTAGATGAAAAGCTGCTTGGTTCAAACTTTAGAGTTTGCACTGTGCTTGCTGATGCAGATTGATATGCTGTCGTGTCATGGCCATCCGTGGAAAGAGTCTTGGCGGCTATTTTAGCTGGTGCAAGTATATCCATCGTGTTCCTTCGAGAAGCTGGACCTGTGACACCAATGACCATTCTTGTCGGGTATGTATTTGCGAAGAAAACTTGCTGTTACCTGAATGTCAGTTAATAACTGCTTGTGTACTGAAGGTCCCAATGCAGTTTTATGTTTGCATTTCAGGCAACTATCAGCAGTGGACAGTTGACGAACACTGCATAGACAATGACAACTTCAGGGTTCCGCCTTTCACAAGCTTCACTCCTGCAAGGCTGGAGGGGTTGTGTAAACTGATACGTGTATAGAATTTAACCTTTCCTTCTCGGTCGTATAATCAAATCTTTCGCTAGGATACCATGTACTATTGAAGTCATCGATTCAGTGAAAGGGGTTGGAGATGGAATGAATCCTCTTCCATTTGATATACTTGTATGTATGAACATATATACTTCTACGATGTTTCCCAATGTACTTCGTTGCGAGGTTTCAATTCACAGTTCACTCTATATACGCATGTCGTGTAATCACAACATTTGCAATATGAAAACTGCGAATTACCAATACATATTGATGATAGCAGTCAAGACAGCCAGTCTCACTGAGCAAAATCGACACAAAGCAGCCAACAAGCTCAGTGCAGTCTGCAGTGACGAACTCTTGTCTAACCTTCCACATAAAACTCGCCTAAGAGAGACGTTCCATTACAGGTAGTGAAAACTGAAAAAAGCCACCAAAATTGATCCAGTCTCAGGAGACCACTTGAAGTTCAAGACATGAGCACCATACACGAGGAACAGTGCACCGGCTGACCTTGAAAGCATGAGCACCAAAATTAGCCGTATGTTTTCAGTTTCAGCTGGCACAAGTGCTGCAGCTTCATCGTCAACTCAGACCGGCATGCCAACACCCATAAGTCTCACGAATCTTGTAACCTCCCATGCCCTGATCACAGCAGATCGATCAGTAGAGGCTGTCCAGTGGACCTAAAAACGCATCAAAACCCATTTTCCATTCTAGCACTGGAGTATATAATCCCCTTGGTTGCGAGCCTTTTGTCAGCAGATCAGCCCTAAGCACCATACTTGGGTGCCTTCCACAGCTTAAAAGCTATCTCGTACAAGAACCTATCAGCTGGTATGACAAGGCTTCCACTGTTCTGCAAACAATATATATACATTGAACCATCAAATTGCAACCATGTTGTTCCAAAGAGAATTTGAGATTTTTGTCAAGTATTAGAATACCAGACACCATGTGTCAACATAACAAGCACCTTTCTAAAATCATCAAAAGTTAACATCTCCGTGTTATCCTTACGAGTTACTGCCTCTTGCCATTGCACCACTAACAATGGACAGCGCTTCCTGCAACAAGTAAATAAGTAGCCGAATGAACATTTATATCCCCAGGTAAAAGCTTTTATCAAAGCGTACAAGCCAATTGAATACCTGACATTAGACCTGAACTTTCCTCCTATCAAGGCATAACTTTGACGCGGGAACAAAAGAGAAAGATTGGAGTTCCTTTCATCATGGAGCGATGACAGCAACAAGCCTTGATCTTCCTCAGCAATAGCACCATAGCTCATTACAAGCGACAAGTGCAAGCGGGATCTGATTGCAGAATATTGACTGGAAGTCTGCAATATTTCTCCAACCAACTTGTTCATAAATTCAGTGTCCTTAGCAGCGGAGACTTCTTGGTTAGCGGTCTTTCCATTGGACCCAATATGAACAAAGACCAAGTCAAACTGGCTCTCATCTGATGTCTTTCCATCTTCAAAACCAAGCAACTTAAGCAGTTCAAAGGCCATAAAATTCATAGGTGCCCCAGCATGTACAAGATTGTTGAGCTCAATGCCGAAAAAACCCAATCTCTGCCCAAACAATTTGATATCTGAATTGTTGGTAACTAAAGCAGCTTTCATTCCCATGAATCTACAATATTATCATGAAACCATGACAAAAAAGTTGGATGAAAAAAACTAACCATTTCAGCATAAAGAAATCTATCTATCTGATCCATCAGGAATTAGCCATAGATATTATACCTTTTAGAAAATGTTGGGACAGTTTTGTGATGTTCACCTACGCCATCCTGAGAAGCTTCATATGCGTCCAACAGCTGTGCCAATTCTCTCACTATTCCCTCATCTTCATTATCTGCTAATCAGTTACATTAAAAAAAGGAAACAAAGCTTGAAATGTTGTTGGACACAGACATTAGTCTACAATGCTACGAAGAAACAATTGAGCAACACAAAACACAACTATTCAAAGGGAATGGCAAACATCACTACAATCCAAAGTACGATGAATGGCCAACAAATTTTTGGAAGGTGACGATACGTAATATTATTCATGAGAATGGAGATATCAATGGAGATATCGATGAAGATATTACTCATCGTACGAGAGTGGATTAACTGAAGTGGAGAGACGCCTCAAGAGTATTGCGCAATAGAAGGATTTCCTTGAGACTAAAAAGCAAGTACTATCGTACGGTTATAAGGTCAACCATGTTGTATTGGGTAGGGTTTTGGCCAATGAAAAAGACCATGTGAATAAATGAATGTGATAGAAATGAGAATGTTGTGCTGGATGTGCGAGATCTCCTTAAGAGATAAGGTTACGAATGGTCGGCTATGCAAGCGGCTAAGAGTTTCAGTAATAGACATTATGATACGGAAAACGAGATTGAGATGTTTGGTCATGTGATGCGCAGAGACCCAAACTCCCCGATAAGGCGATGTGAATCCCTTGAGATGATGCAGAGTAAACGAGATAGAGAAAGGCCGAAGAAGTATTGAGGTGAGGTTATTAGACAGGACTTAACCTTGCTTGAACTAAAAAAAAATGACCCTACATAGTTTGCACGACGCAATAATATAACGGTTATAGGGTAACTTAGGTGGGTTCTAGGCGGTAGGGTAACTTAGGTGGGTTCTAGCTATTATAAGTCACGACGGATTACGCCTAGACTTATCTATATATTTATCTATCCAATACTTATTTTTAATTTTTCATTAATGTTCGCTCTTGGTTTCTTGTTATTGATTTTTCATTAATTTTTACTTTTGATTTATTATGTTCTTGTTTCATTACCACACTTGGTTGATTAGGTTGATTAGCACTAAAATTTCTTTTTTGTTGTCTTTGTGTTTGATGTTTGTTTTTGAAGACATCGAAACCGGTCTCTTTTGTTGCATAACAACAGATATACAATAGAGGTAAAACTGCATACATTTTCACCCTTCCCAGAGCATGTTCACTGACGGGATTACTCGGGTTGTTGTTGTTATTGTGACGATATGTACTATTTGTAGAAATGTTGGTCAAACTGTTCTCAATATCAATACCTTGAGTGGGGAATTTGCAAACCAGCGTATGAATTGAGAAATTTTCATTAATTACAGTCCATCCTCAGGAACATTTTCCATTCTTTCCGGATGGTACAAGAATCTAGCAAAGCATGCACTTCATTTATCATCAGCTACAACTTTCCATCTTAGTTTTCATTTTCGTCATGCCAAAGAGTAAATAGTAGTCTGAGCTTGATCCAACAGGTTTCAGAGTTCGGGACGACTTTAAGTCATTTCAGGATTGCCTAAAAGATACCAAAACTCATACAGAAAAAAGACAGCCATCAGAGCACATGCATGACCAGAAACTCCACTCTTCCCTAATTTTCAGAATCCAATCAATTCTCATTCTTCAATTCCATAATCATCCACCACAAACACAAAACCAACAGTTCCGTAAATCAAACATTTCAATCAAGCCAAACCTTCACCATACCAGAGGGCACGAGATCCTCCAGTGCCAAGAAGCCACAACAGCCAATGGCTGCGAGATCATGAATGTTATAATGCAATGGCTTGACGGAACCAGCTAAACCGTAGCCATAGACTATGAGAGCTCTGCTTGGCTTGTCTGCCATCCCTTATTGTATCTGGATGATCAAAAAGAGGAAATTGAGGCTTCCATGCAACCTATAATTCCAATCGTTGCAATTGAGACCAATAGAAAACTTTAACCAATTAATTCGAAATTATGACAATAAATAGACGGATTAGAAGTAAAAGACATAGAATTGAGAAGAACTAGAATGAAGGATGTGCGGAAAAAGAGTTCATGCGGTTGATGATGGAAACTCATATCCCTAATACAGGAAGAGGAGCACACAAAAGCATGGAACAACTAACAGATAGCGAAAATAAAAAACAAAAATGACGAAGGCTCATACAGCCTAAAATTACAAGCCAACGGGAGGAAACCAACAACCATGAGTAGAATAGCCAGCATCTAACACCATTCTGTCTTAGCACTCATTGCCTCTGCTCCCGTTTGCTTTTCCATCCTACATGTTTATCAATGATCTTATGCATAGGATCATAATGATTCAAGGGAGGATAATTCTAGTTTTCCTTCAAAAATTGAACAAAGCTTATCATCACGTCAATCTTATAGGTAGCAAGTCAAGTCAAGCTACCGGCCATAAGCAGCTGGAAACTTGTTGTCCAGTTCACACGATCTTTGGCAATCAAGTACTCGTAACTCTCAAAATACAAGGTTCGAAAACTATCCAACAATGTTGTCAACAAGTGGCAACATCGGGCAACTATCAGTAAACACCCTATCATCATCATCACTATAGCAAACAGAACACACCGAATGTGTAGAACTGCAACATTGGCAAAGCGCACTGCTACAATATCCAACAAATTCGGAGTATAACGAATAGCCAAAGATAAATTCCCAAAAGCTCATAGTCATCCCAGTGAGAAATCCACCAAAATGAGAGAACCCAATACACAACATACACACTGTTCTCTCAAACCATTCTCATTCCAACTTCATCCTTCCTCGTCAAACCAAATCTACACACAAACGAGATCACAATTCCACAAAACAGATCTCCTCGCATCACATCAAAAACACAACAAAACCACAAAATTGACTCCAACCCAATTCAATTCACCCCCAAATCACAAATGGGCAGTCCTTAATTTCCCCCAAACCAAACCCAAATTCCAATCCCCGACTGAAAACCACCGACACATGCCCAAGATCTAACGCTAAATTTTTCACCCCACCAAATCAGAAATCCCAAATCCCCAATCGAAAATCCATGCCGTACCCACCTTGTGATCCGATTCAGACGCCAAGGAAACAGAAACGAGGACGAAAAAACAGATGAGAATCAGCCCAGCGGCCTAGGGCATGGCTATGGAGAATTGGGGATCTGAGGGGATTTGAGGAGAGGGGAAAACTAGCTAGTTGGGTTTGGGATTTTACGCGGAGGGTTCGACGGGGAGATAGATGAGCGTGATCCCGGGAGAGTGGTGACGGAGATCGAGAGGAAGAAATCGTGGTATGGTGAAGTGAAGTGGGTGAAAAGTGGGGAAAGCTTAATGACGGTTTGAGCAAATCTAATCATAAATCAATATTAAAAATAAAAACAATTTTAAAAAATCTACATGATTGAATATATTTTAATAATATATAATTTATATGTTAATAATAATAATAATTTTTTATTTATATTTTGATAAAAATAGAATTTGAATCATAAGCTGAAATACATGTCAAAATAAAATTGAGATAAATTACTGATAAATTTAAAATCTGGTATAAATATATTTATAGTTGTCACATCAGACTTAGTTTTTTAATTATCTATATTTTTATTAAATTAATTCATCAATAAATATATAATTGAGTTTAAATTGATCTCATTTTGTTTTAAAATACAACCAAAATTAAACGACAGTTATTTAATTGATGTCAAAATCATTTTTTGATATCAAATTATAACAATAGATATATTTATTTTAGTTTTAGGGTTGAAATTGCTCTAACTAATGCGTCATATGCACCACGCGTAGATAATATCCTAAGTAATTGGTTATTTATTAGGAGTATTTATTTTGCTTGCATATATATCATGCTGAATATTTTTTAAGGTATTTTTGTTTAATCTTGTTGTAAAAATATTTCACAAAAGAATAAATATACCTTTTATCATAGGATGAATAATGTATGTTTTTATCCAATTGATGATCATATCCCTGGATTAAATTGATAAAACAAATATATATACAAAAAATATAAAAAAATGATTGATTTTTTCCTTCCTTTTTTTTAATGAAGTTTTAAATAATAATGTGAAAATTAGTTACTTTTTTTATCAAAGGAAAATCATGCACATAAGACAACATCGATGTAAAAATAATATTATTAAATTAATTTCTAAATCATTCACATATTTCATTTATGTTTTATAATGTTGTTAAATATTTTCGTAAAATTTCTTTTGAGTAAACAATATGAAATTAATATAATGTGTATAAAATTATCATGATATTTTCAAATAAACATTTTTGTTTTTTACAAAAATTATCATCTTTATGTAATAAATGTTTTTCAATCGTATCATTTTTTTCAATAATTAACACTAACAAAAAAATTTATATACATATTCTTTTATCATGATATATATATACAGGGATTAATAATTTTTATGAACTATAAAGAGAAAAGATGAAAAGTTTTTTT
>LIEC01011069.1:96378-115077 GCA_001925005.1 Drosera capensis | reverse complement strand
TGGGTGGGGGTGGTCTTATTTCCTTATCATGGCTTTCATGAAATGTTTGATCATGGAGTAAACAGGCTAAAGCTAGTTAAAATCACTGTCTGCGGTTGTCAATCTGTATTTTGCATTCTTCTTTTTTAGTGCATGGATGAACATTGCTCCTCCCTGGGTTCGAGCTGACAACAGTGTGGGTGCATAAGAGGAGATTGACCTTGACTCATACAGGATGCTTTGTTTTTTTAAGGCGTTCCCTTGCCCTACATAGGATAATACTCATCCACCAAAGAACTCTCCAGAATTCAGCCCTCAATCAGGTCTACACGACTGGACCATCAACTTGTGACCTTTTCCCTTTGCCATTTTGTCTCGAAGAAATGCGCTTTTTAGGAACCTGTTTTTTAGGATCTTACAATGGGATTGCAGTATCAACTTAGTTCCTCATGTATTTTGTTATTTCATGTCAAATTGCTGAGAGAGAAATTTCTGTATCCTACTTGGATCATTATTGCCACCAGAGGGAGTTGATGACTCAATTAAGGAGATGCTTCGAGTTATTGAATTGAACTGTTATACTTGATGATATTACTATTCTTTGACCCCTTCGTGGATAAAGAATAAGGTCTTTTCCTTGTGCTTGTAATCTTTATAATGTATAACTTCTATTTAATTTCTGTACTAATCTATTATATTGGTGGCTAAACGACCACAATGACCGGTAGTGAAAACTCACAAGGGCCTTGTCTGAATCCAGATTGGAGCTATAAGCTCTCATGGTGCTAGCATTTCCATTCAAAAAATTTGAACTTGAGACCTTTGATAAGAGGGTTTGGCTGCCTAATGCCTATAAATTTACTTGGACGAATTTGACATGAGTAATCTCTTTTCTTCTGTCGATGAGATACCTGGCATGTTTTTTTTCCTCCTCTCCCTCCTTCCTTAATCCCAATGATGACAGGTTATATTCCTTCAGTTTAATGTTAGTAATGCTGCTACTATTGCATATTTCTTTGATGATCATACTTTACCAATTTTCGCATAGAAAGTTCCCATGGATAGGAACTTCTAAATCATAAAAACCAATCCAAATTTGTTTGGTTTTGTGTCATCCATCTCAGTTGAAAGGCGTCCTTTCTTTTTCTTGGTCTGTGTTGTTATCATCCTTCAGCTTTTTTTTTTCGAAACACTTGTGGTTAATGGGATCTCTTGGTTTTGCTCCATTTTCATGTTCCTTGTAAGGTTTTTTTTTGTTTTTTTCCAATGTTCCTCTACATCTCATGAACTCAATGTTTGAATTAAAGTATGAACTGCAATCTAAGTCTAATATTCTGGAAAAAGACACATAACCCCATTTTAGTTATAAAAGGTTGGGGTTCAATCTAGTGTATTAAGTTTGAGGTATAAACATATGTCATGGTATTTGAGGATTATGTCTAGTGAAATAAAATATGGGGGATTTCTCTTGTGTTTGATAAACAAAAGTATGGAGGATAAAATTACCATGTAGCCTTTTTGAATTTTCGCATGAAACAAATTTTAGTGTTAAGGATAAATATATAGTTCATGGTACATGGGTGATATTATATCTAGTGCTTTCAAATTAGGGTGTGATACATCACAGAGGGGGTTGTTTGTCTAGTTTTGAAAATTGAGTACACTTGTTTGTACACTTGTCTCTTTGATATAGCCTCGCTCATTCACGTCCACAGCTAGAACTTTGTGCCTTCTAAAAAGGCAATCTAATTGATAGTCCAATGGCAAACCTTCTTTGTTTTGCAGACAAGTAGGGTTTTACTCTTGTTATGCAACATGTATGCATATATGCACTCTTATATTGGAGTATTTTACGTTTATGGAAGCTATTGGTAATGGTTTGCATAAATGTCTGCTATAAGGTTGTGATATGATATTGATCAGAGTATATCTGGTAGATGGTGCTCTGTTTTTTTTTTTTTTTTTCCTTCTCTCTGTTTTCTTTTCTTCCCTTGTTGGCATAGTTCAAAGCTTTGACCATAACGGTCGAGATCTCGTTGTATAGGATCGGTTTTAGCCTCGTCGAACTGAACCGATATGGTCAATTGAAACCCGATCTGTTTCGGCCTCGTCGAACGGAACCGCTATGATCAATTGAGTCAATTCAAACCCGCATTTGATATAACAAGAGACACTTGTTTCAGATTGCAAAAGTTCAGCATCCCTTGCACCACCTCATGAGAGTAAGGGCATAAATAAAATATATGATCACAGGTTTAAGCATGAGCCTTGCATAACTCACATGAATCATCCTGTAGCAGTCCCTTATCCATCATCCACATTTTTGTCCTTAAACGTTTCTTCTGTACCATGTGATAAAGGCATGTGAGGCTTGATTGTCTTGCCCTAAACCAGTTTATGCCAATGCACTATCAGTTTAGGTCTCCTCATTAAGGCATATGTATCTTTGACAGATACTGCTGGAGCTTCCCTTATGCATTTCATTTTTTCCTGATCCACAACCGAAATATTCTCCATAAGCTGGTCTCGAGCTCGAAGCAACATATTCCAAGCATAAGAGACACCACTCTTGGCTCTATAAGACCAAAAGCTTCTCCCCTTCAGGTAGTACGCATGCATCCATAGTATGCATCAAAACCCAACATTCTTTCCCTTACCAGCCTCACAAAATCCACATAACTTTACAAAAGAGCAAAATATCATCAACAAAGCATAGATTAACCATCCTCAGTTTTCTTGGGTGGTGTAAAGGATTTTGAAGCCAGGAAGTACAAATATCATCAACAAAGCATAGATTAACCATCCTCAGTCTTTTGCATCTAGGATGAAAGTTAGACAGCTTTGATTTAGTCATTTGTTGAAGGCTTCGAGTTAAAAAATCCATAACCAACACAAAAAAATATGGAGAAAGGGGGTCACCTTGCCTTAAGCCACGTTCACCATGGAATACCTCAAAGAATACTCCATTTATGCACACGAAGTAACCCACAATTGAATAACATTGTCTTATCCAGTTTACAAAACCTGGAGGAAATAACAAGTGCAGTAGCAGGTTCTCCAAAAAATCCCAATCAACTGTGTCATATGCCTTCCTTATGTCAACTTTAACCATACATCTAGACGAGATTCTCTTCCTTCATACCCGTATATTAAATCCTGTCATAGCATCACATTGTCAATTATGCTCCTCCCCTTTACAAAATCACTCTAGGCTCCCACTAAATCACACATCACCTTTTCCATTTATGGCATAGCTTCTTAGCTATGAGTTTGTACAGGACAGAGCAGCAGAATATTGGTCTATAATAACTTACCTTTGTGGGATTTGCACACTTTGCCTCAAGGTGAATTGTTGTGAGATTGATTTCTTTTAGCAAGAAACCAGACCTGAAGAATTCAAGGGCAGTTGAGCACACCTCTCCTCCTATAATTGGCCATGCTTTCTTGCAAAACCCTACATAAAAACCATCGAAAACTTGGAGCTCACTGATCATCAATATCATGAAGGGCATTTAGAACATCCTCCTGAGTGAAAGGCATCAGGAGCTGTGCTAGTTGCTCAGTGGTAAGTACACTCCCCTCTGAGATAGGACTCATATCAGGAACAACATTAACATGCCTATCCTTCTCCAGCATCTGCCTGATAAAATTCAGAATTTCCCCTTTAATCATGCGATCAGATGTACAGACCACATTATCATTACTGATTAGACAAGCTATCTGAGTCCTTCTGCGTTTACACTTTAGAACACTATGGAAATAAGCAAAATTCCTGTTCATAGAGCACATCCACTCATCTTTAAGCTTTTGATGCAATATCTGATCTTCAATGTTATAAAGCTCAAGGAGTGATTTTCGACACTCCTTTTCCTTGAGAGCAATTTCTACATTCCAAAGACTAGAGATACTCATTTGCCGCCCCTCCAGCTCCTGCTCAGCTTGATTTATTTTTCCTGATGTACCAGAAAAATACTCCTTATGGAGCTTCTTCAAAGGGCTTTTACTCTTCATTTTCTGTACAACAGAATACATATGACTTCCAGATACATGCTGCTTCAACGTCTCCCCCACTAACTGCAAGAATAAAGGATGCAATCCCCAAACATTCAAATATTTAAAGCAAGTTCTATATTGAGAGACCTTCTCTATGGATACATATGCAGGTGAGTGATCAGAAACCCGTGTTTCCAAGAATCTCACATGTGCATTCATATATAGATCAAGCCATTACCATTGGCAACCACTCTATCGAGCTTAATCTTCATCCACCTCTCTTGCCCCTGGTTATTTGACCAAGTAAAATGACAGCCGCTATATGACAAATCCTCCACACCACACTTCAAGAAACAGTTGGTCATTTCACTACAAGGCTCAATGGTGACCCCTTTAGTGACCCTCTTTCTCATCAACACAGATAAAAGAGTTAAAATCCCCAGCCAGCATTCAAGGCTCATCCATACCCTCTTTCAGTTTCTTCGGACGACCTCTACCACCCATGATGGCGATGGTGTCGACGGCGAATCTCCCCGGCGGCTAGAGTTCCCACCTTCCAACACACTTGCTCCAAATACAATTATTACAATAGTAGCTTTTTTTTAAAAAAAAATTATAAGCCTCATTCTATTCTATATTGTTTCAGGGAATGCCTGTTCGATTCTTTTGCATAGACTGGTATTTAGTGCCGACAAATTCGTCTGCTGTGCTAACGATTTGTGTTTTTCTTTTTTATTCCTCTTTTATTTGTTGGATTAAGCTCATATACTCGTAGTGTTCTGTGTATTGTAATTTGCTGGCGGGTTCAGATATACTGCATCAAGTTGCGCTTTTTAGATTTTAGAACTTATAAGAATGATGTGGAAACTGGAGATAAGACCTTGCCGTTATTTCTCATTGTGCAGCTTCTAGTAGTCTCGGCATGTTTTCTTGTTTAACTTTTTCCGTGACCGGAGCACTCCATCTGGTGTGGCATATTAGCGTACTAACTGTTTTGCTATGAAATTCTCTTATAAAAAATAGAAATAAAATAATAATCTTACTCGTGTGCTGCTTTTGTATCTATTCTGACGGATTGTGTATTTGCAGATGAAGAAGATCGAATCATCATTTCAGCGCATGCTGTTCATGGCAATAAATGGGCAATCATTGCAAAGCTCCTTCCAGGTAGAACAGACAATGCAATTAAGAACCACTGGAACTCAACTCTGAGACGAAGGTGCGATTTTGCCAAGTTGGTTAAGGAAGCGCGCCGTTGTGTCAACAATTCCTCATCAGAAGAGACCCTCTCAGCCGATGCTCACTCTGGCAAAACCACGGAAGAGAAATCTGAGGTAAGCCCACAGAAGATTCCAACTCAGCTGCCTGAGAACGTCTCTCTCACTGAAGAGCAACACACTCCTGTTGTAGCGGAAACAGAACAACATCCAACCATTCATCACCCAGTTGCACGTGTAGGTGCATTCAACGTTTACCATCCTCCAGGAAGCTCGACAACCACCACTACATTTCATGACCCTGTGCCTGTCCCTGGTCCGTTGGTCCAAGCCTTCCGACCAGATTTTGGGATCTTCCGATTTCTTGAAGGTGTTCGCCATGAGCCCATAGTTCCCATGAGATGCAGCCACAGTTGTTGTGCACTTGAAACCACGACTGAGCCTGGCTTCTCTTTATTAGGACCAGAGTTCGTCGATTATGAGGAGCTCCCTTCCTTTTCCGGTCATGAGTTGGCTTCCCTCGCTACAGACTTGAACAGTCTAGCATGGATCAAAAGTGGTCTGGAGGATAAGATTTCGAGATTAATGGGACATACTGTTGTTCCAAGAGTGTCCCAAGATGCATCTGCTAGTCCTTTGGAAGTGCTGCCATCCCAGATACCTGTACATCCCTCTTGAATGCCAGCGAGGGTATATATAGTGCTAGAGTATACTGTTTTCTTTCCCTTGTACTGTTGATATGTATACCATGCTGCAGTACTAGCATGTAGAGATTCGCATGGACTACAATTCCGTGTTTATCTTTATTCCAACTCACAATTCCGTGTTTATCTTTATTCCAAGTCCCTTCTGGGCAATGTCTTCAAGAATTGGACAGATCCTTCTGTACGGCGTCAATGAGCATGGTTTGTATCGAGTCATTTCCAAGAATATCATTCCTTCTCCAGTGGCTCACACGACATCTACTGTTAGTTCGTTGGTTTTATGGTACCATCGTCTTGGACGCCCCACAGGTGATGTACTTCTTCGGTTTCTCCGCTCTGTTAATATTTCTTTTTCATGTTTCAAGTCAAGCTGTACCCCTTTGTAGGACATGTGCTATTAGTAAAAGCCATCGCCTTCCCCACACCCTCTACTCATTCTAAGTCATTAGTTCCCTTAAAGCTCGTTCGTTTTGATATATGGGGTTCTACTCTTGAAAATAAATATTATGTTTGTTTGATTGACGATCACTCTCGTTTCTAATGGTTATACAGCTTTGCCTCACGGTCACAGTTGATGTGTACATATTTGTCAAGTTTCACAAATTTGTCGAAACGAGTCAAAAAATTAAAAATATCTAATGTGATGGTGCATCATGGCATACATCAACGAATGTCATGTTCATACTCTCCCTTTCAAAAAAAGATGCAGCTGAATTTGAAAGTGGTCTGTTTCTTTTATCTGAATTTGTCGTTCCGACTCATTTATGGGATTTTGCTTTTGAAACAACAATACATCTTATTAACCGTCTTCCAACTGTTGTTCTTGGAAACGTGTCTCGATGGGAAGTTCATTTCAAAAATCCACCAAATATATCCCATCTGCGTGTGTTTGGATGTGCTGTGTTTCCTAATCTTTGTCCATATCCATCACATAAGCTCGCCCCAAAATCAAAAGAGTGTATCTTTATGGGTTATCCTTCAAATTACAAAGGGTATGATTGTGCTTCCCTGCTGCTGATTCTTGATCGTGTGTGGCTCGGGTAGCTGCAACGAACGAAGCTTTGCCCTAATTTTTCTCGCACCAAAAATGAAACCCTTGATCCAAAAATAATTCCTATTTATATTTTTGATAAAAAAAATAATTCAACCCAATAAATTCGGATTCTTTTATATAATTATATATGGGTTTTCGTATCCAGCTTCTCTGACCCAACCCAATAATGAGATGGTGTTGCACAATTTGGCAGAGAACGTAGAGAGGGAGGTCCACCTGTGCGAAATAGGATGTGGAGGGATTGAGGACGATTCCGATCATGTGGGAGGAGGAGGAGAGCTACGCCTGTGTTATGTGCAAGGATGCGGTTGGGGTCGAGGAAGTGGTGAAGGAGCTACCTCGTGGTCATGGTTACCACAGGGATTGCATTGCGCTGCGGCCGGAGTTGCCAAATTCATGTCCTGCTTGCAGGTTCGAGTTGTCTAATGATGATGATGATTATGAGGAGGAGAGGAAGAAGAGAGCGGTGGGTTCTTCTGCGTATGCGATCGATGATATCAGCATTTGAGTCAGGATCGGGAGATGGGGGCCTTTTAGATTTGGATAATCTTGTCATAATTTTTTTTGTTGAGGAGAGGATCTGAGGCGTTGGACTTCTTCAAAAATCTCTGTGAGGGTCCTGGCTACCATCCTTTGTGTTAATGGAAGGCTTGGGGATGCTAATGGAGCTGGATTGAACTTTAATGGATGACAAATTAGCTTTTTGTATTTCGATTGCAATAAAATGACAAGGTTGTGTCAGCAATCGATGATTTGCTCCCTCATGACGATTTCTCTTTTATAGAACTCCAGGAGTCAGCAAACTTTCAATTTCTATAAAACATTCCAAAATAGATTATTGTAGCAAAATATCGAATTTTGCTCAATATATTATTAGTCCATATATAAGAGATACTCAGAATAAATAATAAAAACTTAACAGACTCAGCATAATCACCGAAATAAGGACTTTCCATGTTTATGACATATATATGGAAATTGAGGAAGGTTTTGGCCTTGCATACACCTATCTCAATTCTAATACCAACGATGAACTATTTTTCTAACATATGAACTATCTAACATATGCCCAAGTCATCCTTTGTTTTTCTAACAATCTATATTCAAGATCAATTTTTCAATCAATGTCATCATCAAAACATATGAACTCAATAATATTCTTTTTTTTTATGATGACAACCAATTGATGACCTATTTAGTACAGGGATCTAAAGACTTGTTAGAAAATTCTAGACATGTACAGAATGTAATCAACATGATATCCAACAAAGACAATTAGAGGAAAAAACACTTAAGAATAAGACAAGCAATAAACACAATCAAAGATAACTCAACCAATGACAATCACACTTCTTCTTCCCCTTTGGCATCCTCAAAAAGGAAAAAACACCTTGTTTTTCAATCAATCTCCACATCTCAATGTACCTACTGGAAGATCTCATATCCTTACCCACAAGGATAGTAATCATTTTAGATTCTGAAATACTAGTTCTAGGTGTCAAGTCTCGTTCCACATGTATGAATAAGCAAATTCAAGTCTTGGACATAGTTCAAAGATAAGGATAGTTAAAAGATGGGTTTAATCAAAGAGAAATAGGCTAGGCTTTAGGGTTATCGGGTTAGGTTTGGAGGTGGAGGGAAGAAAAATGTCCTGTATCTTCTTCAACTGAAGGTTGATAATATTGAGCTTCTAGGTTAGTTCGATCACCCTGTTCTCCTCTTCTTTCACCTGAGCATTGGCATCCAATAGCATGGAGTATAGATATGAGATCTTGTTCACATTCTCCAAGCATTTTATGCAACCTGGAGGTTCTTGTGGTTGTGATTCAGGAATAGGTGCTGAAGGCCAGGGTCTTGTAGCAGCTTGCCTCTTTTAAAAACCATCAACCTTGATAAACATCAACATCCTAAAGTACCTCTCCCCATACCTATAAGAAGCAATAATCTTGGCTATGTCTCCCTCTAGATTTGGAATCTCAAAGTGCATGAAGACTTTTGTGAGCCAAACATCATATGGAAGCTCATGACTCCTACCCACATATTGCATGTGTTTGATAACATGAACAAGCAACTGATAGGTTTCTTTTTCATTAGCAGCTCTATCAAAATCATGTCTAGGGTAGTAGCTTCTATTTTCCTTAAACCTCTCGAAATCAAGTTCTTAATCACAAAGATGTGAATAAGCGTATGTATATGAGAGAGCTCCTTGGTGATGACCTTTCTCATAGCAATTAGGGTCGATTTCTGAGCATATTTCTTCATCAGGGCTAGAGGTTTAATCTCATCCACTGTGGGCCATGTAAACTTGGCATATGTATCATATCCAGCATTAGGAATATCAAAGACCTCACTCAATTTCGTAGTAGTAAGAAGAAAGGATTTACCATTGACACCTGTGGTGAGGGAGGCCTATGCCTCGTACTCCATGTTCGAATAAAAATCCTTTATGGCTAATGGATAGTGAGATACATACCTCATCCAAGTAGTCCATTTGTGACTTTGAATAGCATTAGTCAACTCTTCAAGTCCATTACTCCTAAGCCAGTTGAAAAAAATCACCTTTCCAAGTTGAATATCTCTAAAGACAAGAAGGATTGGCTTCTTCATTACTTTCTTTCTAGTTATCTTAGGAAGGTCTTCATTAGTATCAGTGTCGGAGTAGTCAACCAACATCGTAGGGGCTTTTCTTTTAGTGGATGATGATTTTGGCTTGTTGTGCTTTGGGACGCAATGGTTTAGGATCTGGTAGTTCTTTTTAGTAGGCCTTTTGGTTTTGATTTTGTGGTATAAGGCTCTTTTCAATGTTTCTTCCATGTTCAAGTCATTTGATATTGTTTTATGATGTTTTTAGTCTTACAATGTGTTTTTGAATGTTTTGAGATCATTTCAAGGGTTTTTTTCGATAGATTCTTGCGTTTTCAAGTTATTTGAGTTTGTTTTCTGGTATTTTAATCGTTTTTCATTCATTTTTTTGTATATTTTTAAGAGATTTTAGTTTTTTATAATGTATTTAGCCTTTTTAAATGTTTTTAAGTTGCTTTTGCTTTGGGCGTAAGGGTTGTTGAATCATCAGATGCATCAGTGTCAGCATGATACTCGGAATCATCATAGAGCACCTTTTCAACAAACCTCTCCAAAAAAGCTTTACCAATAACTTTCTTTTTTTCTCTTCAATAGGAAAGTCTAAACCTTTCTTGGTTTGTTCTTTGATTTTTTTCAGGTTCCCTTTGAATTGTTGCATCAGTTTCCATTTGTGTTGGAGATGTGGTTTCTTTTTTTGATGATAAGATTGCTTCGTAGTAAGATCTTTGAGAACTTTAGTAATAAGATCTGAGTTTTCATGCCTAGAGTTTTGATCTTAGTTATCACTGTTCAAAGGTTGAGCCTTGTTTGCATCAGAGTTTTTTCAGATGGCTTTGATTTCCTTTTCAACATCAGCCGTCAGAATCTCTATCGGATCAATTTCTTTTGAAACGGTGAAGTGTGTCTCTGACATTAGTGATGGTGGTGGTGCATGAAATTCGTCACTTCTGATTTGATCATGAAAGCTCAATGTTGTACCCTTTCATTTTTTTACAAATATTTTTTATTTCTTTTATAACATAAAAATAAAAAAATTGCAAAAAATTTCATAGCATAAGATTAGATTTGTGATGATTTTTATTGATTTCCAGTTCACTTTCTAAACACGCATGTCATGGCACCAAATGCAAATAAGAAAGAGAAATGTAACAAAGCCTCTTAAGGGCAAAGTCAAAACCAGGCATAGATTCCCTGGCACTCTGGCGGCTGTGCGTCCTCCATTTCTCTCCTTCTGGTCGCAACCCTCGCCGCCCTTTTCTTCATTTTGGCCATGACGGAGGTGGCGAGCTCAGTTGTACTCCAAGTATTGGGCCAAAAAGCAGAAGACCTAGACAAACCAATCTTCGACTACATCGTTAATGTTCTGGCCGATGAAGACTTCGATTTCGGCATCGATGGCGAAGCCGCCGTCGATGCTGTCGGGGATCTAATGGTCGATTCCGGGTGTGTGATGGATGAGTCCGAGTGTCGCGCTGTAAGAAACTTTGGACTTGGACTTTTTAACTTTGTTGTGTTTGGGTATGGATGAAGTTTAATTGCTCAATTTCGTTGTATTGGACGAAGCGTTACTGCTGTCCCAACGTTATACTCAAATTTGGCGTCAACTATGTACGGATTCCAGAATTTGCGATTGATTAGTTTTAAGTTAGGTTCTGGAGATGAGAAATTGAGTAAGGTTTTCTAGGAAGTTGGTACTCGTTTTAGTTTGCTACTAGGAATAGTAATTTGATTCTGTTTGATCTATTCTAAATTCGCTCCATAGTGTTTATTGGGGCTCACCAGTCCACTGCTGAGCCATCTGATCGCATTGCATTTACTCACTACGTCGGGAATTGGGACTTGGAAACATTAGAGAAAGTCCAACCATGAGCTATATATGGTGCTAAATCTATAATTTGGCACCAAATAACAAACGGTGCTCCAACCATGAGCCAAGCTGGTGCTAAAATAGAACTAGGCTAAAACTTATGCTATATTTAGAATTAAAGATAGATGTAGATATCCTGCTCACATCATCAATCTTGACTATTTTTTAAATATTTCACTTCCAAACATTTGTGAATGTTACAAATTTACTTATTTAATAAAGGAAAAAAAAATAGAAATATGCTTGAAAAAATTAGTAGAACATAAGGATAAAAAATGGGATGAAAAAAGATGGGTATAATTTTGAGAATTTTTTGATGTATAGAAAATAACCTCGATATTTGAATTGTATTAGATAGAATATAAAAGAAGAGATCGAGACAAAATTGGTTGAAAATGGAACCATTTAGATGTAAAATAGAAGCAAATGCTAGAGTGATAGTTCCATAATTGATGCTAAAAGCATTTTTTGATGTCAAATTATCGCAATAATTACACTTATTTTAAAACCAAGGTTGGACTTGCTCTTATTTGCTAAGATTGAACTTCAATTTGATTAGTGATTAATTGTATTGGCATACTTCTGTCTTTCAATACAATGGGGTTGTAATGCCTCGAGATTGCAAGCTTTTGAATTTGTTTGTGGCTCATAAAAACTTGATAAGGCATACTCCCTCGGTCCCAAATTGAATGAAACAATTTATGTGTGTTGATTTTGTCTAGATTTTGATCATGAAAGAATATTTTATAGTAGTATGGAGGTTTACTATAGCAACGGATTTTGATATTTCTTATGTGAAAATGTTACCAAAAAAGAAAATGTCTCATTGATCTTGGGACGACCCAAATAGAAAAATGTTTTATTTAATATGGGAGGGTGGGTGTAATTGGTTGAGAAAGCATAGGATAACTGGTTGAAAGGTTAATAACATTGTAAAATTTGAACTAGGTAGTTTAGTATTGTTACAATACAAAAAGACAATGATTAAAAAGTCATTTATTGCCTTGTTGAGTAGTTAAAAGAGTGCAAATTTATGTGTCATGACAGTTGATGTACCATTAGACATTTGTTGAGTTGTTGGTTTTTTTTAGAGAAGTATTAGTTCAGGACTTTCATCGCTAGACTTAAGCATCAAATGGAAAGTGTATTAATTTGTGCTTGACTTGTGGATTCAATAACTCATTTGCTTGCATAGGTTTTGGTTTCTTTCTCTACAGGTCTGCAGCACATTGTGTGAGAAGTTTGGGAAACATGGTTTAGTTAAACCTAAGCCAGTGATAAGAAGCCTTGCAGCACCGATGAGAATGTTTGATGGGATGGATGAAGAGGAAGTCCCTAAAAAGAAACCCGAGGTAATTGATGGTCCATTGTTAACCGAGCGTGACAAATTGAAGCTAGAAAGAAAGAAAAGAAAGGATGAGCGACAAAGAGAGGTAAAATCTCATGCACATTGTGTTGTATGCATCTTCTGTTTATTAGCATCAATTTATCATGCAATATTTCCATGAAAGTATTTTGTTGTTGGCGAGAACGGCTTACGGTACCACATTTTCTTACATATGAGTTATTATTAGATAGGTTAACGAAAGAGATAGTGTACTAGCAGGTTGCATGGATATTCAGATCTCATTGTTGCCTTAGTATGCTACTTTTGTTCTGTTATTTAAGAAATGTTCACTGTATCAGTCTATTGTTCGTTATTTGCCAAGTGTGATTTTCACAGTGATACAGTATTGCTTGTATCTTTCAGGAAGGATCAACATGGGTTTTCTCATACAATTGTCTCATGAGCTCTATCCTTTTGATTAAAAAGAAAAGTATTTTGATTTGATCCTCTGTATGAATTTAGATATCATTCTATGATACCTCTGGCCTAATCAAATACATGTTTGGATGATTAAATGTCAAACCCTGTGGTTCATCTTATCTTGAAATATTTAAATTGTGTAACTACTGCCCTTTATTTCATGAGCTATATTTTAAAGCATCTAGTCTTGAATTATAATTTCAGGTTGTGGTTACTTGGCTCTGTCTTCATGTTGGCTTTCTGTGACTTTGATTTTGATCTTGTAATTTCGCTGAAGTCTTCAGTCTATTCTCATGCTAGGTTGTCTTCTAGTTTGAGTCATGTCTGCTTATTTTAACAGCATGTGCTTAGTCTTGGGCTGTTGATAATTTTCTCTTCCTTACCATTCGATGCATAAATCAGGCTCAGTACCTGAAGCATTTGGAGGAAATGGAAGCTGTGAGAGCAGGAATGCCTGCTATCTCTGTAAATCATAATAATGATAGCAGTGGTCCAGTTGTCAGGGATATCCATCTAGAGAACTTCAACATATCCGTTGGTGGTCGTGATCTAATTGTTGATGGTGTAGTGACACTTTCTTTTGGAAGGCATTATGGTGAGAGTCTTACCTGTCATCTGGATAGCCATTTTTATCAATTAAAGTAATTAGAATGCTTTTTCTTTGCTATATCGCTAATTTTTATCTATTATCATATCTAATTGTGCTATAAAAATACTCATGTCTTGGTATAATATGTGATAATTTCGAAGGGAAAGGCTAATTAGTAACATTTCACCAACTAATATCAAGGGCAATAAGGAAAAAGGAATTTGTGGCTAACTATAAATAAGGTTATGTGTGACTAAATCATTAGATTTGATGATCAATGATGGAGATTGAATGTTTATTTCTCTATCTTTAATTGATTCAAAAATGAACTTTCAATCTTCACCTTTGATTTGGAGATCCAACGGTCTAGTCACATATACATTTAACTCTATATGTGGCTAGCCACAAATTCGTCAAACCCATCAACAACACATTGTGAACTCTAAGTGAAATGACTCAATAAAATTCATGGACTACATTCTGAACTACACTATAAAAATTCTACTCTATTTTTTTTTTATAGGAAGCTATTAATATTTTGTGTCGACTACAAGAAGATTTCTCTTTAAGATAATTGTACAAATAATCAATTCACAACACCTTTTCTTACTCATCTGTTACAATATATCATTACCATCAAATGTTTTCTGAAGGTAACTACAAGTCTCAGATATTTTAAGCATATTGGGATCTTCATTCATCTGAATGCACCCATTTTATCTCTAGATTCTAGTGTACGGAACAATTGCTTGTGTCCTATGTTGGTAAAATCCGTTGTAGAGAATGCCCCTATCACAACCTTACCAGCCAAGAAAAGTTAAAGGAGTACCACTAATGACAAATACTTCGAATCAAGGTGCAAGATTTTTTGGCGTCTTGCTTAATGGTTGAAATTGTGATTGGTGTCTCTTTTGACAATCACATCTTCATGACTATTTGGTGGGTGTTTAAATTTATGTCAAGTTCGATTCATGATTTCTATAATGTATCACCTGTAACTTTGCATTTGGAATGGAAGATTAAATGCATCTCCTAATAATTTTATTATGTATGCCTGAAATAATCAAACTTGAGCTCCTTCAAAATTGTTATGTTTCTACCTTATCTCTCTCACTTTATTTGTCCCCTTGCATTCATTTTCTGTATCTTTTTTTCTAATTTTGCACATACCTGCTGCAGGCCTTGTGGGAAGAAATGGTACTGGAAAAACAACTTTCCTAAGGCACTTGGCCATGCATGCAATTGATGGTATTCCTAAGAACTGTCAGATATTACATGTGGAGCAGGAAGTAGTTGGTGATGAGATAACAGCCTTGCAGTGTGTACTTAATTGTGATGTCGAGCGAACCTATCTTATGGAGGAAGAAGCTCGTCTAATGTCACTTCAGGTTTGATTCCATTCTTTAACATATTGGCTAGAAAATAGTGCTTGAAACTTCAGATAGCTTCCTACCCTTAATCTTGATTTTTGAGAGCCATGATTGACAACTGTTTTCTTCTTCTCGTGTTGGATAATATATTCTTGATTCCTTATAACTTTGTATGAGCACAACTGACTTTTGTTTTTTTTAAGACTGATCTGGATGTTGATGTTCCAAATGGAAAAGCAAATGGGCATCTCAATGGAGAAGTCAACAAAGATGTTATTTCGCATAGGCTTGAAGAAATATACAAAAGATTAGAAATAATTGACGCTTATTCTGCTGAGTCACGTGCAGCTTCTATTCTTGCGGTAAGAATTTGTTCTGTATTCACTGCATGAGGGGGGTCTGCACTCCTTTCTAGATTTTGTTATTGCATGAGAATCTGTATGTTGAAATGATATATAACTGTAATTGATAAAAAAACAAGAAGTAAATATTATTGAAGAGATAATAGAGTATTTATAGGCTATAATAGATGGCCTATAAATTAATTAGGCCAACTAATCAAAAATCCCTAATCCTAACACTCCCCCTCAAGTTAGGGCATACATATCGAATAGATCCAACTTGTGACAAATGTATGAAAACATTCACGTCGAAGAGGTTTTGTAAAGATGTCGAAGAGATTTTGTAAAAATACCAACTGATCCCCAGAACGTGTGTTTATCAACTTGATATTGTCACCTTTCACCTTTTCTCGAACAAAGTGACAATCCGAAACACCAGATTGTTGGCAATGTGAATAGCTGATTGATTATCATAGCGAAGAACAAAAGCTCTAGTCATAGGCAAACTAATCTCGGTCTGCAATACGCGAACCCATTGGAGCTCCCTTGTAAAGCCCATAACAATACCTAGTATGGTAATTACTCTATAATTCAGTTCAATCAACAGATAGACTTGTTTTTATAGATATTTCAGATTCATCCCTTATTCTATTATATATCTGTAAGTTATGGACTCGCTTCTACAGTCTACCATCAGAATTTTGCACTTCAAACCCATGCAAGAAGCATACGACATAGGTATAGTATTTTTCTCTGAACAAGCTATCAACTGGTGACATATTTCAGGGTCTTAGCTTCTCACCTGAAATGCAACGTAAAGCTACAAAGACCTTCTCTGGAGGATGGCGAATGCGGATAGCTCTTGCTAGAGCGCTGTTTATTGAGCCAGATTTGTTATTGCTTGATGAACCTACAGTAAGTAGTAAATCTTTTAGCCTCAGGGGATAGCATGTTATACCCTGTGGTAGTTCAGCTGGTTCAGATTTGTTTATCATTGTTTTTTCATTTTGCAGAACCATCTGGATTTACATGCTGTCTTGTGGTTGGAGTCCTACCTGCTAAAATGGCCAAAAACATTTATTGTTGTATCTCATGCTAGAGAGTTTCTGAATACGGTAACCACTGCGGAGATCCCTGACAAACCCTTTCTTGTCTCCACCTCTCTTTTTTCCTTTCAGCTTTGTTACTATATAGTTTGATGGGCAATTGCAGATGCAAGAGATTTTAAGTTTACGATATTGATGTTCTATGTTCGAAATTCTTTTGTAGGTTGTTACAGATATCATCCATTTACAAGGGCAGCAGTTGACAACGTACAAAGGAAATTATGATGTGTTCGAGAGGACAAGAGAGGAACAGCTCAAGAACCAGCATAAAGCTTTTGAAGCTAATGAGAGAACCAGATCCCATATGCAGGTTTCCCCTTTTTGTCATCTACATGAGATTAACTCAACTCAACATTTGTAGTGCCAAAACTACCATTTAGCGATCGGCTAATGAGAGAAGAATGAAGAATGCCCATAACCTTACCTATATATAAAAGGTTGTTTCCGAATGCATCTAGAATTTATCATGTTAAGCTACCATTGATAAAAATAACCGATCACAAGGGCAGATTCTTCCTCTCGATATGGAAAATATTTTACTCTTGATTGTCAACCAAATGTCAAGCCTTAATTTGTTATAAATTTGTTGTTAGTACCTGGACGAGCTACCTTTTCACAAGTTTGTCTAGACTGGAAATGAGCTTAGACAGAGTGATAAACTGATGTGTCTTATAGGGAAAGACATTGACCAAAATGGCACGCCGCCAGACTGTAGAAGATGATAGTTGCTATTCTAATTTTGTTAACTGATTTTTTTTTTTGTTTTTTGGTTATAAGTGCGATTATTTTATTACTGTATGACATTGATGATTAAAGAATTCCTCTTGATCATCATTTTGGGATGCCCAATACGCTCACCATGTCATGTTGAGCGGCTGGCTGATTGGGCGTGACACCTTGATTTGTATGGCTTTGACAATAATCATATTTCTAACTTGGATCCTTCAATTTTTTGGATCTTTTTTAGAATATTAGTCATGTAATCCCATAATTTCGGTCTGGTGAATCCAACCTATCTGAGTATCCATGGCGTGAGAAGAGGAGATAACCAGGGGAATCAGGGGTCATAAGCGACAAGAAGATAGATAGAGAAGGATATAAAATGCTATTTTTGCTGTCAGTTTTGGATGGCAAGTTGATGACAACAGGTTATTTGGAATTATAAACACAAACTTTATAGGGGTCTTTATAGAACTATGAAAGATTTGAGGTGTGAGTATTTTAAAAACACAAATACATTAATGTTTCAACTTGTCACTTAAGCCAAGTCAGCATAGTAATGGAAGAACAAAGTTGAACTTTTGATACTTTGGGAACTTGGACAAGTGATGCAGCAAAACCCAAATGGTACACATCATGAGAGACTCATGATCTAAGAAGATCAGTTTGCAATAGGCTAGAGAAAACAAACACGAGGGGGATGTCTAGACTCTTTATATGTAACCTCCTCTTTATGTGGGCCTTCATCTTTCTGAAGCCCGGCTCGCGTCGTTCCACCAACCGGCGGGGAGCACCTCAATATACGTTCGTGTGCAGTAACTGAGAGTCCTATGACACCTAAGGCCAACTTCAATTCACCAAAACAAGGTTCATCTCGTGTAGTGATTGTGGATTTGTGCAAGGATATTGAGTTTAGGTTGAGTGAAGGCACAGATAGGGGAAAGGCAAGATTTCGACCAGAAAGTTCACTCACGTAACTCGAGATGAGCTAATTCAATCCTTGCGTAGGTACGCATGAATTCACTCCCCCATTCCCAAAAGATAGAATTACTCTGTCTTCCTCATAGCTTTTGTTTTCTTTTGTTGCACTGCATCGATTCCCGAGTATAGAATGTACTGGGATCTACTTGATTGACAAGTTTTGAGAGAAGATTCTCTCGCATTGTTGAACTTTTGACCTCTTTAATGGAGGGTGAGCCGTTGACCACTTGAGGTGGGGGAGACTCCCTAGTCACTCGCATTGTTAGTTATGCGGAAATGGAAAAGTAAAATTATGTTCAATTTTCACCTCATTTCATTGAAATCATGACCAGGTAATTTAATTTCATGGAACAGTATACTTTACTACAAGACTAAATTGTGATATTAC
>LIEC01011069.1:0-93453 GCA_001925005.1 Drosera capensis | reverse complement strand
ATTATGTTCAATTTTCACCTCATTTCATTGAAATCATGACCAGGTAATTTAATTTCATGGAACAGTATACTTTACTACAAGACTAAATTGTGATATTACTTGCGAATTTCAGGAGATTTTGTTGAGATGCCTCAGAAAGAAATAATTTGAATGTAATGATTTCTTAGCCATGGAGATGGAGAGCAAAGTGAAGCTACAAACATATATATGAGCTGAAAATATGAAAAACTTGCCTTTCAGAAGTAGTTTCCGGAGAACTAAACCCAAAGCATGAGAATTTTTTCTGAAGTTCTTGTTAAACTTCAATTTTATTTGTTATATTTGTTCTTAGATTGAATTATTAAGATTATTTACCATGTGGAACTATGGGGGTCAATTGTTTACGCAAGTACTCTATTGAACCCATCCAGAGATTGAGATTTTTATTTGATAAAGTATTTTCTTGTTTCTGTTGCTTTCACTTTTTAATGTCTGTCATCTTCTTTTCCTCCCTTTTGTGTGAGTTGTGGGGTGGGCATTATCCCTTCCGGAACATTCTGTGCATACACTCTGTACCAAAACAATGTTTGTCATTTGATTGTTTTGGTAACCTATCTCTATGCTGTTCAATCTACGTGCTGAATGCTGGTTTGTTAATACTTGAATGCTATGGTAACCGACAATGCTCGAAGAAACTGAGTCTTTGTGCTTATGTTTTAGAGCCCCCTTGTCATTTGTCATGATTCCCATGCTAATTATCTCATTGATCTTTCAGGCTTTCATTGATAAGTTTCGCTACAATGCTAAGAGAGCATCCCTTGTTCAATCAAGGATTAAGGTACTAATTGCTACCTGTGAAGCAGTTTTACTACCTTATCAATAAAGTATAAGCTGAGCTAGCTGCATTAGGGGTAAGTAAATCGTTATCCAATAGGGGTAAGTAAATCTTTATTTAACCTTTGGTGTCTTGACTCTCCTTGATCCTTGATCTTGTAAAATACAAAGAGGTGGTAGCCATCAACCTTAGTTTATATTATTTTCTGTTTCAGTGCTACTTTGAAATTTGATTTGATTATGTAATCTGAAGTTAATATTGAGTCTAATGCTGAAGACCATTATCCATACTGAAATAAATTTTAAGGTTCTGCAACTGCGATTTTTCTCAAGTTCTTGAACTCCCTTGCTCTAGTTGTTCACTTTCTGATGTCATTTCTTTTCAGGCATTAGATCGATTGGGTATTGTGGATGAAGTGGTCAATGACCCCGAGTATGCTTCTTGTATTTGTATATTATACTCTGTTTTGCTTCGTGGCGATTCATTTTTTTTTTAATGCTCACACGATATCCTCTTGTATTTGAGCACCATCGATTCTCATAATGTGAACCTTGATTTCAGTTACAAGTTTGAGTTTCCAACCCCCGATGATCGACCTGGTCCTCCGATAATAAGTTTCAGGTCTGATTGGACTGTATTTGTTTCTTCATCTTCATCTTGATAAGATAAAATTTGCGTCCAACTTCCTCTCCTGAGTCCTAAGGAACTATGAAATAGTGCTGTATTTTGATGTTTAACTGGATAAGTTATTTATTGGATTATCAGATGATTAATGGCTTGCTCTGATTGCAGTGATGCATCGTTTGGTTATCCTGGTGGACCACTATTGTTCAAGAATTTGAATTTCGGGATAGATTTGGACAGTCGTATAGCTAGTAAGGTTCTTTGACTGAATTATTTCCTTTGTTGTGGCTTAGTTAATGGCAACTCATATTTGCTGAAGATCTTTCATCCGCTTACACCATTTTTCATGTTTTTCTACTTAAAGTTCTTGGTATTTTTCTTTTCTTTTTCTGAATGTGTTTTCATTGGTTTTGTTGCTAGTTTTCTGTTTTACTCCCTACTTAGTGTTAAACGAGGATCTTTAAACTTCTCCTTCCTTGCCATTTTCTTTTTCCTATTTGGAAAATGGAATAGTCCATGGAACTTGAAGAATTGCATTTAGTGAGTACATATCAACTCTTGAGGGAAATTTATTCGGCTATCAACAAATTTGCATGAAGCAGGCTGCATCAGATATTTAGATGTAATTTGCATCTTGTACATTTGTGCGTTTGAAAATTTTGAGGTAGTTGGTTGACACACGTCCGAGATAGGACTCAATATGATATTGCGTATTGGGTGGTATTGCCATAGGCCCATAAAAGTATCTGTGATGCCCATAAATACAGTGGAAGAGTGGTTGAAAATTTTGAGGTAGTTGTTTGACACACGTCCGAGATAGGACTCAATATGATATTGCGTATTGGGTGGTATTGCCATGGGCCCATAAAAGTATCTGTGATGCCCATAAATACAGTGGAATGAACATGTGCAGTGACGTAATGCCCAGGAGATGAGGTAATTAAAGTGTGATAAAAGAGGGGAATATCAGAAGTGAAGAAGGGTGTGAAGGATAAATAAACTGTGACTTTCTGAGAATTCTAAAAGGACCTGATGAAGAGCATGAAATCTTTGTATCAATGTAGTTGATCTCACATGCGCATCAAGATTGGTTATGTTACTGCTGTTGTAAGAAAATTGATTTTACACTGCCGGTATTGGTTCTCTATGTATGGCTATTTAAAAGATTCATCATCAGATACATGATTGGGATTTGCAAATGCTCTCATTTTAATTAAAAGCATTGACCTATTATGTGGAAGATATTTGTAAGCCAAACAAAATGTAATTGGAGATGCTTTATGGGATTCGAAGAATTATGTTACTTTGATTTTAATTTCCTTGAAGTTGGAGGAGATGCGTCCATTTTGCCTGTTCAAGGACAAACTTTTTAGTAATGCGTTTCATATCCTTGCATTTAGGAGCTAATTAGACATGCACTTTGACAGCATTGATTTCATAAAAAAAGTTTCAACTACTAGTTTAGTTGAAACGTTATCCAACATTTACCATATCCTATTTTCTTTCTCGTACATTTTAGTGGTTGGGCCCAATGGTATTGGGAAATCCACTATTCTCAAACTGATCTCGGGAGAACTACAACCAAGCTCAGGGACTGTGTTCAGATCAGCAAAGGTATTGATTTATTCCTTATGCTGTTTCTTTGGGTGGATTTTGATGACAGTACAATAAAACAACATTGCCTAGCGATATAGGCTAGTGGAGATTGTCTTTTCTCTGTGAAGGTGCAGATACAAAGAATGTTGTGGGTCTTTTACCTTAAGTTTGAGTATGTTTCGCAAAGTTCGTTTCTTGGTATGATGTCGTATCAGGTGTAGAATGAGCTTCATCATCCATGCTAACATTGTTGGCATTCACCTATAATTTGAACTTTTGGTGGAGTTGGTTACTCCACAAAAATTAACCATATGTCATCTTTTCTCTAGAAGCTTGATGGAGCTTTTGGTTTATGGTGATCTCATCAGTTTTAAAAGGCTGATATTGTGTTTCTTGTTCGGTGTCAGCTTATGAGGACCTTAATTTTTCTTTTGCATAGAACAATACAGCAAGGTCCATGCCCATTGAGCTTCTTAGATTCTTCCATTTTGTGCTTCCCTACGTTCTCTCTTGTCCCTAACGTGTTAGATTCTTTGTAGTTTGACCGTCAATATGTAAAGTTGAAAAATGATATGCCTATTCCCAAGTGTGTTGCATGAGCTTAGTATAGAAGTGCTGATCTGATATGACTGCCGTTATTTCTCTCTTTCCTTTCTCAGTTTTGGGTTTTGAATTTACAGGTTCGCATCGCGGTGTTTAGTCAACATCATGTTGATGGGTTGGACTTGTCCTCAAATCCACTGCTGTACATGATGCGGTGCTATCCGGTGAGTTGTTTTTCTAGAGCAGTCGTATTATTTTATCTACTAGCTGTAGTTATTTGCCTTTTAGCTCTAATCTCTATAGCGTGATAATTAGTGGTGCTGGTGACTTTAGTAGTGACAAAACATCTCACTTGGTACTTTGATCTTATCCCTTTGGTCGGGTGTCTTCCGTGAAAGAATTGGGTTATTGCAGTTTCACTATCTGTCCTTTTTAGCTGGATTTGTAAGTTCTTGTTTGTCCTTTTGAACAACTCATGAATTCTGTAAACTTATAAACACAACCTTGCTGTTTTAGGGTGTGCCTGAGCAGAAACTACGAGCTCACTTGGGATCTTTTGGTATAACTGGAAATCTGGCACTGCAGCCTATGTATACTCTTTCTGGTACTTTCTTATTCTTCATATATACAGAGCTCATTGGCTGCTGAAAAACTTTGTTTCTTGTTCTAGTAGTTTTGCTAATGCCTCATGCTTATAACCATGATCAGGTGGTCAAAAAAGCAGGGTTGCATTTTCCAAGATTACGTTTAGGAAGCCGCATTTATTGTTGCTTGATGAACCATCAAATCATCTGGTGAGTCTCTCAATCCTATACAATATATATTTTATTTTTCTGGTCTGCCCCATTATTTTGCGGATTCCTTCTTTTGGTTGTTTTTTTCCTGAAGTTTGTGACTGATGATACTGATGCTAATGATCTAAAGACTTGATCAACGCGAACATCTTTGCTTATGATCTTTAGACAGAGATGGTAATATGTATGGCCTTATCTTGCAAACTGATTGATGGGTTTAATGGCAACTTGAATGTCTTGAATTCCGAATCAACACTGTTCACATGAATTGTAGTATACGCCGATAATTACTCTGGAACATGAGAGCAATAAAAAGAAAAAATGAAATAAACTATGCAGGTTTTTTTCCATTGAAATCTGAAAAACCAAATTCTGTAATATGCACTCTATTTTCACATCTTTTGCTTTGCGTGCTTGTAGCCAACTGAACCATAGGAGAAACTGTCCACAATTCTGTTTTACACTAAATGTTGGGAAGCCGATCACTCAGACAAAATCTAAGAATATGCAAGTCATTGGATACAAAGGAATTACTTATAACGTTCTCTGACTTGTAGGATCTGGACGCTGTTGAAGCACTCATTCAAGGTCTTGTCTTATTTCAAGGCGGCATACTGATGGTATGATAGCTTATGTTAAATGCCAACTTCCACTAGACAATGATCCTGTGACATACCAGAAATCGATGAATAAATGTCCTTTTGTGTCACCCTTGCAGGTTAGTCACGACGAGCATCTCATTTCTGGAAGTGTAGATGAGCTGTGGGTAGTCTCTGAAGGCAGGGTGTCACCATTCAATGGTACATTCGGGGACTACAAGAAGTTCCTTCAGTCAACATAATTTACATGTTTGATGAAAATGGTTTGTTCTTTGAAGTTTGGATGAACCTTTGGCTCCAGGCCTTGGAAGCATCATGTGTCAAGACTAGCGGAAGCATATTAACCTAACTAGCGAAAGTACTCTGCATATACTTCTAAAACGCACCACAATAATGTTAGGTTTACATCTATTCTTCACAATCATAATTGGCCACCGGCTTCAGAATCTTGAACAGATGTATCAACCTTTTGCAAATTATGATCCATCTAATTCACCCTACAATAAAATACACAAACTGAAGTCTTCTTGGTGGTTCCATTCAACCCTACAAATATGGACACAATCTTTCCGAATCACCTTTTGCAAATTATTGCATCAATTGTTTCGTTGTGTAGCAATTGACACATCTAAACAGAGATAAATAATTGTACGTATGGTAAAGATAAACAGATGTGTACATATAAATACTTGTCGCAGTCGATGGTTGGGGTAATCACACAAGGAAAGCTGAAGCTGAACCTGGTGGGCAAAGATTTCGCAGGGGTTTCCTTGCCCCTTGTGTTGGAATCTTCAAGCATGTGCAGATTTGACATGTAGCTTTGCTAGTCTCCTGTTCCAACAATGATTTTGTCCCTTACAAATGAGTTTTGCTAGGACTTCGGGGTGATGTCCTTGGTCATGTTTGATACGCGGGATAAAAAGGAATATTACAGGATAAAATGGAATTGGATAATTAATTCTGCTAATCTTATGTTTGGTAGGAAACATAACTCTTGGATTAGTTGTCCCACCTTCAGAGACAACTCCTCTAATCCTCCCACAATTGATCTCACCTTATCACACAACGATAACAAATTCAGCTAATCTCATCTAGGACAAGGTCTCGAGAAGAACGTAATTTTATCTCTTGCAGACAAAACCATCAACATAGAGGCTGTTTGTTAATGTCCTCAACAACGACACAACACTTGGACAAGCATATCATACATTATAAATAAATTAATAATAAGATGCAATGAAACGCTATAAAATAAACGCATGAGAACGATCAAAAGATGCAGGTAAGATATATATATACAGTATAAAGTGAAAGTGCAGACAATAGTTACAACCCAGAGCATCTTAACACTACCATAAGTACTAAAATTATCATATAGCTTTTATCATATCGTGTTAGGTTGATATATTAAGGGCAATATCATTTCTTAGTCCGAGTACGATCAAATCTTGCTTAATAGCTTCACTCCATTGTATTTTCGATCTTCCTCGAACTCTTCTGCTTCCTGCCAACTTAGTGGATTCGCAGCGCCTCATCGGCACTCTTGTGTCTCTATGCATAATATGACCAAATCATCATAATATTGCCTTCTACTTCTTATCGTCAGTAGCCAAAGCTTTTAGTCTATCTCAAATCCTTGAGTTGGGAATTCCATCTCTTAGGAAGACTTAGCACATCCAATGTAACATTCTCAACTCTGTCATGAGCATTTTATTCACTCGAGCCTTCTTTAAGGGTCAATACTCAACTCCATACAATATCGTTGGCCTTACAACCGTACGATAATACTTGTCCTTTGATCTTAAAGAGATTATCTTGTTGCGAGGCTTTTCTCCACTTTTGTCGATCTACTCTTGTATGATGAATGATGTCTTCATCAATATCTCTGTTTGCTTGTATAATTGAATCAAGAAACTTAAAGAAAATTGATCTCAGGATCACCTCAGAGCTAATCTTCACTTCAAGATCTTGAGCCACATAGTCTTCGTTGAACTTACACTCCATATACTCTGTTTCGTCCTACTAAGTCAAAATCTTTTAGTCTCTAACTTACCTCGTCATCTCTCCAATCTATCATTAACTCCTTCACTTCTATCAAGACAATGCCATTTTGCAAACAACATACGCCATGACACCCCTTCCTAAATGTCCCTTGTTAACTCGTCCATGACTATCGCAAAAAGAAATGGACTAAGAACTGATCCTTGATGTAGACCTTTTCGAATAGAAAAGTGCTCTATAATCCCTTGGCAAGTCTTCATACACGTTGATGCTTCTTCATGTGTACCTCTTATAGTTTTTATACACGTCGGTGTCACCCCCTTCTTACCAAACAACTCCATAGGTAGTTGTGTGGGGCTCTATCATATGCCTTTCTCTAGATCAATAAAAATCAACTATAGATCCTTCTAATGCATCCTAAATTTCTCGGCTAGTCATCTCAAGAGATGTATTATCTCCATAGTTGATCTCTCTGGCATGAAACCAAATTGACTCTCAGTATTATCAATGCCTCATCTTAGCCTTCCCTTCAACAACCTTTCCCAAACTTTCATCGAGTGACTCAACAATTTGATTCCTCTATAGTTATTGCAACTATGAATATCACCTTTCTTTTTATAAAGCGAGACTATGATGCTTATCCTCTACTCATCTGGCATCCGATCATTTCTTAAAATAACTTTGAACAATCGTGTTACCCAATCGATGCCTGCATCTCCAAGACACTTCAGAGCTTTAATAGGAATACCTAGTGTTCCCTCTGCCTTTTCTCTCCCCATCCTCCGCATCGCTTCTATGAACTTATCGATTAGATGGGAAATAGACTGGAAGGGAAAGATCGAAAACCAATTGGGATCAAGTTATGAATAAAGATATGACCTTACTTAGACTAACAAGAGATGTCAAAAAACTATGTATATTTCATTCTTTATTTTATTTTATCTTATTTTATTTTTTAGAAATTTGAAAATAATCCCTTTCTTATTTTAGTAGAATAAAACTGTGTATATTTCGTTATTTTCATAAAAAATACTGGATTGTTGTTGTCAAACATTATCACAGGAGATGCTCTTAGAGCACTTGCAGCAGTGTCCCTATATGGATGCTTATCCCTGTATATAAGAAATCTGTCAAAAAATAAGTCACTTACAAATTTTTTATCTCTATCCCTATCTCTACATGATTCCCTATATCCTATATTTTTTCATATATTTATGGAACTAAAATTACATTCTCTAAATTTTTTATACCATTGAAATAATATAAAAATAATTTTTTTGTGATAAAGGATAATTTATTAAATATAAAAAATGCAAATATTTAAAAATTAATTTATTAGCTAAAATAAAATAAAATAATTATTAAAATTGATAAATTATTATAATACTATTGAATATGTTAAATTTAGGTTTATTAACTGCAATATATAAAAAGTTAATAGATAAAAAATGTAAAAATTTATATAAAAAATCGATATAGAAAATCAGTTAAATGACTGAGTTAAAAGTCGAATCCGTATAAAAAAAATTGATATTATTACACTATTTTATAATTATAAACATAAAAAAATGGTTGCGAATGGTCTCAACAAAAGATCAGTCATGAGTGATAATGTTCAACAACAACAATCTAATATTTTTTATGAAAAGAACGAAATATACACAGTTTTATTTTACTAATATAAAAAAAAGATTGTTTTCAAATATTCTAAAAAATAAAATAAAGATAAAATAAAATAAAAAATGAAATATATATAATTTTCTAACATCTCTTGTTAGTTTAAATAGGATAACATTTTTGGTTGATAACTTCATCCCAATTGTTTTCGTTCTTTCCTTTTCAGTTTATTTTCCATGATGAGTTCATATTGTTTTATAGAAATTTATGAATCACTTCTCATGACAGGACAAAATCATAGTCTTCCCTCTCATATCTTATCATCAATAGCGGTAATTCTCAATCGTTCTCTCCTATCGTTGGAGAGGTCATCTATAGAAGCAGATATCAGGAGTCGTATTGTGAGAAGAGAAGGCCGCCCACTGCCCAAGGAAAAAATTGCGACGATGAAGACGATGTTGGTATCAGCAGTGGGAATATGGGTGCTGGTTCTCTTTGCCACACTAGCTCTCATCCTGGTACGATACCCACAACTCCCACCCCGCCCCCTCTCATCCTAGTTCTTTGCTCTCCCTCTTTCCTTTCCTTACTAGATTCGCTGCTTGTCCTTGATTTCGATGATACTTGTGAATCCCAATCCCAATTCGCCTCTTCCCCTATCATTCATCATCATGTTCCTTGGGGGAACAATATGGATGAGTTAGGAAGATTCGGGATTGTATATATTCTCGATTTAGGCAGAAGGAATGAATAGTCAAATTCTTCTTGTTATTCAGGTAATACAGTGGCTTAGGAGATTGGTGTTGTTGGTTCTTTAGAAGATTAATTTGGGATTTCGTTCTGAAATAGAATAAGTGGCACCTCTTACGTATGATCTAAATAGATATTGTTTTGCCTAGTACTGAATCTTGTGGTTTATATTTTTGCCTTTTCTTGATATCTCCAGACACATTTAAATGATTCCACGGACTCAGCAATGCGAGGAGTAGAACAATCCGGGAAAGATGATAAGGTGAGGGCACTTGATGAAGCGCTGGATGCTCTCGAAAGAGCCTTTTCTTTTTCTCGGAAGTTCACATGCCAAAATGTAGTGACTGTGTGACAAAAGTGCTATGAATGTGTGTCTACTATATAGGTCAAGAAGTCTAATGACAGTCCAAAAGAAGTGACTCACAAGGTTTACTTTGATATTCAAATCGACGGGAAGCCAATTGGTAAATTTCATTTGATTCATAAATGTTAAGTTAATTGAGCTCTTCTGCAGAATGGCCGCGGTTTTGGAAAAAAAGGGAAGGACCTTGTTTTAGGTATAGAGTTCAAGAATTGGTAGTCATAACTTGGGGACTAGCATGTGACTTTCGTATAATTTTTACTCTTAGATTGAAGTAACTGGAGTAACAGTTGAATTCTAGGCCACGACAAAGATTGTCGCATGACATTTTTGTTTAACAACATTTTTGAACTAATTGATGCATTTAATGGCTTCTTGGAATTCCATGCCATTTCCATTCACTTTGTTGATTTATATATTTATATTGATATATATTAATTAGGAGTTCGGAATTTTGGGCTTATCCCGGGCATAACTTGACTGCTCTTATCACTAGTTTGCGTTAGTTAGGACATGCTCTTATCCCAGCTTGTAATGTATCCTCTTTGAAACCATGGAACATATGTTGTCTGGTAGCAGCTTGGTAACTTTTTCTTCTTTTTCCCATTCAATTTCTTTTATCATTTCATTTGTAGTCCCTTCACTATTGCCAGAATAAGTAATATGGAGTTTATACGTTGGATAGAATAGTAAATCTGGTCATGTTATTCTGTGAAACCCTTTGCGACGTTCCTCGTAATTTTTTTATCACACTTATTAATGTATAGAAGCCTTTGTTTGTATAGCTCATACTTATCCATTCATGTTTGAACTTTGAACCTATATTATGATACTGATCAAACTGCAACCATGTCATTTGTAATATCAGGAAGAATTGTCATTGGTCTTTTCGGGAAAACAGTTCCTAAAACCACAGGTAAGATTCAGACTAGTAAGAATTAGAGTATAATGGCAGTTCTTTGGTTGATTTCAACAATGAAAATATCCTTGATTTCTTTTTCTTGTGCAGAGAACTTTCGAGCACTTTGCACTGGTAGCCATGCAACTCTTTCTTCTGTTCCTGTAATTCTTCTTGGATCTTTTTTTCTTTTTAATCAATCTTTGCATTGATAATTTGGTCCACTAGCCCATAAATGCGCTTTGAATAGTTCAATCTTGTTGCATACTTTGACAAAAGGAATCGTATAAGTTCATGCTTTCTGCTGAAGCATGGATATCTTATACTATGTAAGAAATAAATCGTATTGCGGAAAGGCTGTTGAATTTCCGGTAGGCCTTAGTAGGTAAAAGATTTTGGCTTTCATGCCAACTTTGATGCACAGTGAAGTAATAGAACAGTTAGTTTTTTTCTTTTTATATGCGTTTCTAGATACGTCAGAACCCCTATCTGATCATAGAATGTTAAAAGAAACTTTAAAAATTGTGTGATTCGGAAGAAAGACTGCTTGATTTGGTGTGGGCCTTCCTGGGGTCTGAATGACCCTGGCATGTTCTATTTGTAGGCAACAAGTTAGCTGATTTGATGTCAAACAAGAATATGTTCCTTTGATTCAAATTTCAGCCTGTATAATTCCTTTTAAAAGTGTGAAATTCTACCACTTTTCATCTTTTTCCTTTAGCATACAGCAATTTTTTTTTTCGTTTTTTTTAACCATTTCATGCATCTACTTGAGCATAATGGCGATCCTTATGAACGCAGGGGAAAAGGGATTGGGAAAAGGCAGAACACCCCTCCATTTCAAGGGCAGCAAATTTCACAGGATCATCCCTGACTTTATGATCCAGGGTGGTGACTTTAGAAGTGGAGATGGTAGAGGGGGAGAGTCAATCTATGGAGCAAAATTTGCCGATGAAAACTTTCAGCTGAAGCACACCGGACCAGGTAGTTAGCACACAATCATTTCTTGTGATGGCTATTCTTTTGCCTCACTTTGTTTTTCTCCCTGAGCAAAAATCCATTAGAATGTCAGTTCTTTTGCCAAAATTTGCAGCAGGTGGTTAGCACTCGTGATGATGCCTAGTATTTTCCTTTCACTTTCGTTTTTTTCCTTCCCCCTTAAAGAAATAAGTTACTTGGCCCAGAATTAGTAGAGAAATATATCATATTTGTTAGTCTAGAATTAAGAGAGAAATATGTCAATCGTTGTGTCAAAAGTCACAACAGTCATATAAATATGTCATATTTACTTGGCCTAGAATTAGGAGAGAAATTTGATAACCACTTTTCTTGGCCGCATGCGAAGATTGGTTTCATTTTCTAAACAAGAGCTCCTTATTGTAGGAGTTCTCTCAATGGCTAATGCTGGCCCTGATACCAATGGCTCTCAGTTCTTCATCACCACTGTTGCAACTAGCTGGTAAGGCAGCATATCTTGTTTCTCTTTCATTCTCTTATGAATCTAACAGATGCAGGACATCAAACTTCATGAATTTTATCATTTAACGGCTGTATTTGCCGTCAATTGTTAATAACTTCTCAAAGTAGCCCAAGATTGTAAAGACTCATCTAAGGTACTTATTGGTATGACAATCGGCTTGGTCCAGATTATTAATTACACCAAAAAGTGTTGAATTGGATAATCCATAGAATGATTGGGCGGATCGGTGACCATATACTTTGATGCTAAATAAGTGATGTAGTCAAGTCTGCAAACCATGATTTAACTATCCGCTGCTGATCATAAACAATTAGATTTTTTGGGTGTCCATTTTCTTTTTCTTGATTTGAATTCCATAAAATAGATATCACCTCCAATTTAATAACAATGTGTTAGCTTCTACCATAAGTCTGATCTTTAAATAGATTTGATACCTCAACATGTTATTTGTCGAATAGTCAACTCTACATTAGGCCCACATAATATATACTTTCTCGGTCTCAAAAGAATTATAACACTTATTAAATTGGGATGTTCCAAATGAATTACAACATTATCCTATTTGAAGTTTTTTTCCTATAAAATACCAAAACACCCTTACTATTTATTTTATATCACATTAGTCCATCTCATTATTTTTTCTCCTTTTTTTCCTTCAGTCCTTTCACTCACAAAAGTCAAAGAGCGAATTAGTTTTTATCACAAAAATCAACACACAAATAAATTATCACGCGTTGTAATTCTTTTGGGACAAAAAGAGCATATAAAAACTTCTAAAAACTTCCCCACACAAGTATGTCCTTCGTAGGTTTGATGCTTGGATAGCAGTGCAGTTGCCCCCACCCCCCAAACCAAACCACCACCAAAAAAAAAAACATTTAATTACCACTTGATCAGATGCTTATCTCATATCTCACACATGATTTTTTTTTTTTGGGAGGGGGGGGGGGGGGAGCGTGCATGGGTGTTGGGCTTGGAGGGATGTTATTGTGTGTAGGTCAACAATGTTAGTGTGTTTTTTATACTCCTTCATCCCATATTACTTCCAACTATTTGATTCCATATGGAGTTTTATGTGTTGATTTTTTTGTGAAATTAGATAAGAAAGGGTATTTTATTTAGTGGTAGTAAGGTTTTACTAGACCCATTAAGAGATGAGGTTATTGGGTGTATTATTACAAATGAGATTATTTTGATATTATTACCGATAAGATTATTTTGATATTATTTATGTAAAAAAAATTTCGAAAATGATAATGTTGTAACTAAATTGGGACAACTCAAAAATGAAAGTGTTGCAAGTATATTAGGACAGAGGGAGTTGTATCAAAGGTGACCTCAATGTCAAACTCAAACCTGCTCCCATATCATGTTGACGAACCGAACTTTACCAAAAATTTTGAGCCCATGGTGAAGGTTAGCAATACTATATTTTTTGTACTATCAAAGCAGCTCGGACACGAGACTATGAATTTGAATTCTATATCATGAAACTTTTTACGTTGTGGTGCTTGTTTAATACTTGTTTTGTAGTTGTTCAGTGCACTTTCCACACTTAAGGTCCATGAAAATCATTTGTGTGAGATGGAGTGTTATGATACTAATAATATTGTTGGTCTTCCATTATCTATTCAGAGTTTTAGGGAGAATTGGTTCCTTGATCAATAGCTTTAGCTTTCTACATCAATCTGGCGAGTCATGTTACACACTCCAGCTTCAGCAGTACTGTCTTCTTGATTACATTCATGTCTGCTTTATGCATAAGTTTAACAGATAGGCTCCTCTCCTCCATTTGCCAAAATTTTGCAAAAATAGTATCTCTAGTTAGGTTTGGATGTTTGTGAATTCTGTACTTCAGCCTTCTGTTCCATTCTTCCAAGGAAAACTACACCTTGATTCTTGGCTTTTTTTGTTAATCCTTTTTTTGTGCAAGTCTGTTCAGTAGTTTGCCTTCCATTATTCTTCTGAAAATGCGTGTCACGCCTTTTTTCTTAAGGTTGGATGGGCGGCATGTTGTATTTGGTGAAGTATTATCCGGGATGGAAGTTGTGCGCGAGATCGAGGCTGAAGGGGCACAAAGTGGACAACCAAAAGGCGATGTCATCATATCAGACTCTGGCGAAATAGCCAAACATGATTTTTAAAATATTCAGGATGTAAGGCATGATCTTCGGTTCTGCCATCTTTTGCTGCGGAAGCTAAACCCTTACTAGTTATCGTAGAAGAAGATATGCTTGTTGCTTGTTCATGCATATGTGTTGCTATATGCCTTAGGTTCTGAAGGTCACCAATTATCCGTTTGTGTGAGCTGCCCAACTTATTCTTGTACCAGTTATGGTTTGGTTTCTATTATACTTAATTCTGAAAATTGTGAAATTCAGTTGTTGTGCCTCGGATAAAGAAAAAAAGAACAATATCTTTTGGTTGTACGACTTTCCAAATCTTAATGTTTGGCGGTGTTGCTATCAGCATAAGGAAAGCCAGTGAGTATTAGGTCCTTTTTCCATTATGGTGTCCGCCCATATCTCCAAGGAGCCTATTCTGAGACTTGATGGATTTCTGAGGAGTATACATATGAAGTCGGTATAATCTTTGGCAAGGAGATAGGGGTTGTTGCTGCTTGGGTTTGTAGCGGGATTTCCGGTCACTTTATTCAAAAGATAGATGGATTATCAGTGGTACCTTGCTGGAAGTGAACCTTCAAGGAGAGAGAGGAGAAAGTCAGACTTTAAAAGTTCACATATCACACGGCCTAGACAACTGTACTGCATTGAACACACATGGTCATTGTGTATGAGTTAATAGTGTTGTTGTGTAATGACCTAGCCCATTGGCCTGGCCCGGCCTGTTTGGTCCTGGGCCTAGCCTAGCCCAGTTGACTTTGACCAGACTATGATTAGGCCTTGATCCTAAGGAAAAAGGTCTAGTCCGGTCCAACCCGTAAAAAATCTGGGCTTGACCGGGCCCAAACCTTTTTCTTTTTTATTTTCCTGTAATAAGAAAACCATTACATGGTTTATAGAAAAACGTGAACTCTTACTAGAAAAAAGGCAACAGTTTTGAGATCGAAAAATTAACCTAACTATTACATTGTACTTTGAATTTCAAAGTAGCAAACCAACACCAAAGCCGTCATTTCCATTTAAACCGACAACAAATTTAGCAAAAAAAAAAAAAAAGATATAAATATACATATCAAATTTATGACTTGATGATTCATCAAGTCTTTCTACCATTCTCTACTTTATAGCCTCGAATTACTCCTTAGATCAAGACGAAGTTGTAATCATCCATTCCTAATAATGAGGCAAAAAAGCATGCTTCTAATCAAATATATAACATGAAAGCAAATGAAGCTATCTCATTACAAGGAATAGATGGATACAACATTACTTTTTTATAGTTTAGGGGTTTTAAGACTTTGATTGTTAGAAAATGATGGAGAGATTTTGTGATTTTATGGTAGTCTCAATTGTTCTTTTGTATTGACAATCTTTTAAAAAGAAGATAGACCAAAATAACCTCGAAAATAATCTTTTTATGACGGTTAATGGGGGTATTTTTGTCCCAATTTTTAAAAACTAATCGTTGGTGAATATTATTAAAAAAAAAAACCGTTGACGGTTCCACACACATGGAATTGTACAGCAATCAGAGAAATTTTCCATCTCAAAATCGTGCATAGATGATTTTTGTAAAACCGTCAACAGTTTGGGGTGGAAAACTGCACCCCTTTTCGCATTTTGGATGTCTAAACCGTGAACGATTTTCTTAATCGTTCACGATTTTACGTACAAAAACAAAACCGTAGCAACAATGTTTGTATAAGAGCTAAACCAAATGGCATTACAACCATAAAAACATTACATGATTGAGCTCAACCATTACAACAAAAAAAAAAAAAAAATCATCCAACAACAAAATTTCTACAAATTGAACAAAGAAAAGAACAACATTTAACATTTGTTTAAGTACAACAAGAACAAAACACTACCACATGTTCCAAACTATAAAAACATTACAACAGACAACCTAAACTAAAACATTACCCATATCATCATCACCAGGCGATGGAGGAGGAATTCCCGGTTGAAGTGATTGTCGACTAAGATAGTATGTGATCTTATCATGATGTGCATCCTTTATCTCCCATCTAGTAGTCATACGATCTTGGAAGACACTGAAATCATCTAGGAGTGTGTTATAATTCCGTTTCAATCTTTCATAGTTGTCGATCATGAACTCCATGTGTCCCACCATTGAGTGCAAATGAGAGCAATGATCACAATCATCTTCTTCTTCTTGGCGAGGTCACTGACCTGGAGAGCTGCAGCACTGAGAGTCTGAATCATCATGCAATTGTAAGGCAGATTATGTGTCACACAAAGAGCTTCTCTAATGGCGAGATCTTCCTAGTTTTGGCACATAAGCAACTAGGAAACATATAATGTTCAATCCGAAACTGCAATCCACCATGAAACCAGTCCATCCAAAATAGACACGAGATATCGAGACTCCTATGAGTCTGCTTCTCGAACCAATCATTCCCGTTGGGCACACCAAGGTACACACTCGAAGAGAGATGATTCAAGAAAAATTGAATTTGCTGGATCCGAGTGACCACTAAGCTCGCCATCACACAAATCGAACCTTTTCTTGATGGCTAAGAATTGTTCGATTATGTCGACAGCCCTACACCTTGTCCAACGGATCCCAACGAGAACGCCCATTGGAAACATCAAGACGCTCTACTTCGAAGTCTCCTCATCGCATCGTTATCTGAAGAGATGCAACAGACTGAAGTGCAGTAGAGATGGTTGTTAAGATTGAGGCAGAAGTCTGAGAATCAATCACATAAAAAATTTGAGGTTCAGAGTGACAATACGAGGATCTGAAAAAGGCGAACTGTCAACACCAATGAAGGTTCACATGTGACAAGCTATCACCATCAGGTCAAATACAAAAGTCACGGGTTCATTCCCTCAGCCTATAAAAGGGAATCAAAGAGCTCAAAGGACAACACTCTTCTAGAAGCTATTGAATAAGAGATTGAACGTACAAGAGTGCAAGTCAATCTAAATTCAAAACTGTTCAAGTGAGCTGAATTAAAAACATGAAGAAAATGGTTTATTAGTATGCACTGAATAATAGAAGGTACAGTAGAGTCCAATGAAGGATCTGTGCAAGGATCTAGGTTTTTCGCCTTTGACACGTTAGGTAGCTTGTAAAGGGGTTGTCTTGTAAAAAAAAAAAAAAACAAGAAGATGGTGATTTCACATCTTGGATTGACTAAACTGGTTACCAATGGAAGACTAGACTAAGCTCTCAGTTATCAGTTGATAATGAGTGCATGAACCAGTATAAATCCTTTATTTTTTATTTTCTTATCATTGTTTTTGAGCTATTATAACTGTTAGGAATCAATCTCAATAGCAAACAAAGACACATTCTCAAAGTATAAGTCTCTATTGCAGACCACCTCAGTAGTTTGCAAAGAATATCAATGTATTGAAATTCATCATTTCGTTATATTACACTAAAAATATTTAAGACAACCTATTCATCTCCTCTAGGTTGTATCTGTGAATCATATAATTGGTATCAGAGCCTGACTTTCCAGACCTAACAGATTTGAAAAGAAAAGATCTTTCTTTATTTATTTATTTCTACAAAGAAGTTATTAATAGTTTATTTTGTGAAAAAAATATGGCTCCTCCATAGCTACCCAAATGCCTCAACAGTGGAGAGTCACCTGCATGATCATTTGATAAATTCAATTACTGAAAGTTAAAGATGCTTGCACATCTGTATTCAATAGATGAAAGAATACATGACATTAATACTGATGGATCATACATGCCAAAGATGTCAGATCGAGTTGATGCATCCAATAAAGTGGATAAGAATAAGTTTTTCTGGATAAAAGAGGATTGAGATATAGTGCTGGTGGACAGAAAGGCAAGAAATCAAAAATTTAAAGTTATTGATGATGATATGTTTGAAAATAGTGGTTCATACAACCACTGCAAAGAAAGCATGGACTTCTACTGCTCAGGAATGAAGGAACAAATGAAATCAAGGAGAACAAAAAGGATGTCCTGATGCAACAGTACGATTGGGTCTCAATGAAATCAGATGAAAACTTGACTAGCTTTTATGAGAGATTCAATGTACTCATCAACAATCTCAAGGTTTTAGAGAAGACTTTTGACAACAAGGAAGTCAACCTCAAGTTCATAATATCATTTGGTGAGATATGGGATATAAAGACCATAGTAATAAGATGTCCTTGGCATACCTGTATGGTGTGCTGCATACCTACAACCTAGAAATTGAGCAAAGGAGACAGATTGATGAGGCTAGGAAGAAAAACTCATTGGCTTTCAAAGCTCAAGAGAAAATTCTAAGATCCATGACAAAAGATGAAACCAGTGACACCTCATCTGCAAGTGAATAAGTAATATCAGAAGAACTTGTATTGATGGGCAAGAAGTTCATAAAGCTATTCAAGAAGAAAAATCTTAAGAAGAACTTTTCAACAAAGGTCAAAGAAGTAGAGAAGGAGGTCTGTTATAACTGTGGAAGCTAGGGAACTTTGTTGCACAATGCAGACGACCTACATAGGAATCGTCTGCACCGAGTAATAAAAAGAAATACAACAAAGGGAACTCTGGAAGGAAAGAAAAGGGCAAGGCCTATACTGTTAAAACATGGAGTGAGATAGACTCAGATGATGAAGAGGAAAACTCTAATGCTCAGCTCTATCTCATTGCAAAGAGTGAAGAAAAACAATAGGTATTTGATTTCTCTAACTCATATGCTACCTTAGAGGAATTGAAGGAGGCACTTCAAGAAATCTTTGAAAGTTTTATTTCTCTCTCAAAAGAAGATAAATACAATCTGGAGCTGATTGCATATCTGAGAGAGAATTACAGTCTAGCATATGAAGAGATTGACTGTATAACAAGTGACCTAAAAGTGGCTCAAAATGAGCTCAAGAAATCAGATGAGAAAGTAAAGTTTCTCAATGCAGTAGTGGGAACACTCACAATGAGAAATGTTGAGATTCAAGCTCATGTAGACACATGGAATGAAAAGACCTAGAACTTACAAACAATGCTAAACATGGTCAATCTTCACATGATAACGAGGTGCAGTAACCGCAGTTCACAAGCTATAATCCTTCTCATAAATATTTTTAAAAGCTACCCTTTCAAATTTTTTTGAAATAAATTTTTGTAGAAATCTCAACTGTAATTTTTCAAATCCGTGAGACAGACTCCAACTTGGAAGTTGCAGTTATTACAAGCCCTATAATCCCATCTATTATATATATATATATATATATAAAGTTAATTTTTTCTAAAAAAAAATTTCGAAGGATTTTCTTTTGGTCAATTGTATAATCCGTAAATTCAGAGGAATTTCAAACCAGATTTCACTGATGGGCTCACCACCACAAAGTACCTCGGCACTTACCAGGTTTTGTATATAAAGCTAATTTAGTATTTCTTAGTACCAAAGTTTGATATCTTTGGTAATAAGTTTGGTTGGTTGTATATTAATTATAATATTATATTTATGGTTATATATAACCTAATTAATTTACAATGACTCTTTATTTTATTTTATTTTATTTTTTTGTTCATCTATTTGATTTTCAATGACACTTCAATTTCTCTTGCATACGTTTTTTTGATATACATGTATAAAAAAAAATAACTTATCATTTATCTCATTTGTCATTTTAATGTATTAGTACACTACCTAAGATAATTTTACGATGAAACTACTTTATTTTAAGAATAAGTTAAATTCAAATATTTAATCTCATTTCGTTGTATGAGTACCAAGGAATCTATTTATAAATATATTTAAAGCAAGGTTTGTACATTTTGATACCAAAATTTTCGTATCAATACGTCACATTTATGATGATAGATTCAATCTATTTTCTTTATAATGATATTTTATTTTTTTATCAAATGTTTTATTGATGTGACAGATGTTAAGAAAAATAACAACAATAATCACCCATGATTAAATTCATTGTCGTTTGAATAGATTAGTATAGCAATAAAGATAATTTTATGGTGGAATTATTTTGTTCAAAAATTAGGTGAAATTCATATGATTAGTCATTTGTTTTTTTCTAACATTGAAATGTATTGTTTAAAGTTCATTTTTTTTAATACATTTTTCCCATTGAAAAAATAAGAGAAAAAAGAAATATTGATTATTTATATTTGAAGAAGGAAACATTACTTATGGCAATATTGAGGACTATTTGACAATATTTATTTTTATTTTTCTATAATAAATGAATAGTTTTATAAATTATATTCAGTATAAAGTCATTCGAATTGTGAATATAATTGAAAAGATTATAAAATTATAAAAATTATTATATAAAAATTACTTTAAAAAGGATAATTTTTTTATATTATTATAACAAAAAACCAGATCGAAGACTTATCTTTTTAAGTGTTATTTGTCATAAAAGACTCTCATATACTAATATTCAATAATAACTTGCATCGAAAAATTCATTAGTAAAGGAGATAGAGAATCGGTTGGTTGTTGAAAATAAATCCCTCTTTTGCGAATGGTGGGACCACAAACAGAGATCCGACGGGAAATTTCATTGTACCAAAATGTCAGTCGATCTCAGTTTGTAGATATTTCTGGACAAACCTCACCCCATTCTCATCCCTCCCGATTGCACCACATACAACACCACCACATCTCCCTTCGTCTCCAAGACTCCAACCACAAATTCCTCCCCTCACATTACCCCCATCCATTCCTTTGCATGACAATTCCCCATCCGATCTCAGCCGTCGGATCCCCGATGCAAGAAAACTCATCCAACGGCCACAATCACGACGACCACCACCACCACCGCAAACGCCGTCTCCAAACCCTAGCCGACGACAACGGCGGCGATGCCGGCAGCGACCCCGCGGTGTGGAGCGAGTTCGAGAGGAGCTTCAGCGAGGTGCAAACGGTGTTGGATCGGAATAGAGTGTTGATACAGCAGGTGAACGAGAATCAAAGGTCCAGGATCGCGGATAATTTGGTCAAGAACGTGAGGTTGATTCAGGAGATCAATGGGAATATTGGGAAGGTCTTGGGGCTGTATTCGGATCTAAGCGAGAGTTTCTCTGGCGCAGTGAATCAGCGGCGAGGAGGAGGAGGTGCGGATTCCAAGAGTTATGACCGGAGCGAGAATTGAAACCTTTGTGTGTTGGTTGGGGAGGCGGTGCTGTGGTGAGACCGCGAAGCGAGAAGGTGAGATAAAAAGTGATATGATTATGGGGCTAGCAGGATTGTTAATATCATCCTGTTCTTTATGCTGTGTACCAAATATCGCCTTAATGACAGAGTCTGATCTATAATACTGGGTAGGGCGAAAACACGTCGAATTGCCCCTGTTACTTCTGTTTTTAATGATTCATGGTTATATTGAACCTATGCATTTTTGAATTTTCATGTCTTCTATGCAATTAGTTCATCATTATGGATCGTGTGTGCGATTCTAGATATGCTGCTCTTCGGCTAGCTACTAATCGATGGCTTTACAGGTGTAGAATGTCTGGTTTCGGTGTGTCACTTCGTTTGCTTAATACTAACTGTGTCCATCATCGATTGGAGTTCTTGGATAAAGAGTGTAATGTTCGAGGCCAGGCATCTGCAGTTAACTGCCAAAAAAAAAAAAAAAAAAAAAAACTGTTTGTGGAGGATAGATAATTAGATATGATGCATTAGATGGTTAAGAATGTATCAGCATGTTTTTGACCAACCCCCACCCCGAAAAAGAAAATAATTTGTCTCTCTTTTGAAGATTAGGTACTCCAGAATTGGAATAAGTGAATAGGAGCTTGAAAACCATTTTGAAGTTCGTATCCTATTATTCCAAGTTCATAAATCGTTATTCACAAGGTTAATACTTCCTCCTCCGGTTAACTATTAACTAGTGGCCTATTTATACACTAATTAGTAGTGAGTATGCAGTAATAATTACGTTTGATCGTTGGTAAATATGGAGGTTACATTGTTGTCTTTCATCATGGATACATACTCACAAACCTCTACTGTGAATTTCATTGCTGCTCCAACCCCAAGCGATCTTTATACTGTTCTCCGTGACATAGTTACTGAATTTCCCAATGCTAATTCTACACCTATGTAGATCATGGTTCGTGTTGTGGTGCATCCTATCGATTTACTTAAAATAGTTATCTGCCACACACTGGATGGCTTGTAGCGGTTTAGTAAAAGAAATACATATAGAGAGCTCAACGCATAAATATTATCAAATTGAATATATAATAGATTTCCGATTGCTATTAAATCTTGAGTACGTAGTAGAAATCTTCGTTGCTAAAACGGAAAAATGTTTGTGCTTCGAACAACAATGAACTGGCTACTGCAACCTAGGGTTTGAATGTATGACACCTAGTCTGTCAGCATATGGCACCTATGTTTTCTGCATTATGTGAGATATGCCCGAAGTAGTGTATGCTTTTCAACCTAGGTGTCATATGCTTGAAGCCTAGGTGTCGTGTATTGAAAGACTAGATTACAGCTGCGAATTGGCTGCCTCTTGCAGCAGCCGTGACGCTCCTTTTCTAAAACATTTGAATGTGTTATCTAAGTCTTATCATATTACATTGCTCCAAATATGCTATTTATGTTTTGTAATTTCTAGTACTTTTTTTTATGCAGCTGAGATGACAACATAATTGTATGTTGAAATAAAGACAAAAATAATATGAAAAAAAGTCTGCAAATAAATGATTATCTGAACGCAAGTTAGAAAACAGTGTTCCATAAGACAACCAAACATATTGAAGTTGATGACATAGACACACACAGAGATACGGAGAACTTCAGCAACATGCACACACATACACAAAGATAAACCCCACTCTATTAATGAGTTTTAATGTACGTCTCTTAAAGATCTACAGATAAATGCAGATTATATTGACCATCTCCTGCCCTCAAGTCTCAAAATTGTTTCATATTGCGATATGGAGGCAATCCTCTAGTTTTGGTTTTAACAATATTCATAAACATAGAACTCTCACTGGAAATGGTCCCCAGTACTCAACAAGCGATTTGCATTCATGTTGAGGTCTCCTTGAAGTCTTTATCCTCTCGGGTGCATGCTTGCTTGTCACCTGTTGAGGATCTTGTTGATGGATTTCTTGTGGACACATTGGCATAGCAATGATGCTGAGCTCTTGTAGGATACACACTTAACTAGGATACAGTCATGTTGCAATGATCAAGCAGCATACATGATTGGGTTTCTTCTTATTGTTGTTGGTGGTTGAGCCTTGGAAGTGGCACAACTACAAAAAATGGAGGCGAGTGCATAATACTGGGGAGCGGTTATCCTATGCTGCTCGCAAGTGAGTTGTCACAGAAGGGCCATCTCGGGGAGGCTACCTTTCAAAGAAGTTACATTGGTCGCTGCTTGAAAGGCTATGAATCGATGGAAGGAGGAGATGGATATTACGACTCGCAGCTGCTATCTTGTGATATAGCAGATTCCTGCTGGGTGCTTTTCAGAAGCATATAATTAGCATTTGTCATTGTCTTCCGGACATTGCCTAGCAAAAGGAGATCGCTCTATGAATCCTCAGCAACTCTTCCCAGGTATGTCTGCTATATTTGTGCACTTTGATTTTATTTTTGGTGCAGCTTAATTGTGTTTGTTGTGGTTGTTTGTAGTAGGAAACAGTAGACTAGTTTTGGAGTAATTGTTCTCATTCTACCCTATGATCATTCTGAAACTTATCATTGCAATGTGATGAAGCATTTATCGTGCTTAGCACTTAGAAAAGGATTATAGTTTTATGACATGGATCTTGTCTTCATAATTTGTGAGTTTCTACTTCGAACTCTTTATGTGGACCATAAAGGCCTTAGCTCCCAACTAAATTTATTTAATATATCAAAGTTCTTGTTAGTTATACCGGACAAGTCAGTCCTTGTTAGTTATATCAGTCTACTAAAGAAGATAGATATGGAAAGTACATTGAACGATACATGCGTAGTACCAAATTAAATTTATACCAAATAGACTTGTTCTTATACTGGTAACTACATGTGATGCTTTGAGCATCGATCAAATATGGTTTCACCATTTCGAAAAATCTGGGTTGCCATGGGCTTGAACTTGTTGAATTTTACCAGGATGTATGTTAAAGCACGGTTGCAAAGAAATCCAGCTTCGACAACCTTTTTACAGAAAGCTGGATCATTGAATTGCCCATTGCCTAGAATAGCCTTAGATATATTAACACCGCATGCTTGAGTAGTCTTGTCGATGCAGTCTCCTAAGTATTTGTAAAACCCGGGTCTTGGTTGTGGAGGCAATCGTTGACCAAACCAAGTATCAAAAGGAGTCAGGTTCTCAAATGAATTCTTGACAGCAACTGCCTCTAGAGCACCATAAGCTAGCACAATTGTCAGCATCACACTAAGTTGAACCTTGCCCATTGTTGTCTGATATTGTGGGTTTTTATTGAACGATGGGATTATGGACTAGATTAGATTGCAGTAGAAGGTCGGAGAAGGGTGAAACATTTTATACCTGAGAATTGAGATATGTTTCTCCTATAACAGGTCCATATATTGATGTATTAATTATCTGCTCTTAGAAATTGAATAGTGCGAAATAGTAACAACTCTCTGATTAACCATAATAACTGATTTTTATTGCTAAAACGTCTGTTTATGATACTATTCCAATTGGAGTTTGTTTGACCATGGGAAGGAGATTGATGTGTGCTAAAAATCAAAGAGAAGAACAGACTTATCAGGAGGGGGGAAACAGATTTGCAAAGAGGAGAATCGAGAGATTGAGGAAGAAATCAGAGGAGAAAGGGGAAGAGCTAGAGAGAAAAATTAGAGAGAGAATAAGGACAAGGGTTCTTGATTAATTGTTCAATACCCAACTAAATGGAAGATGAGGTACCTATACAACTAGTCAAGCATGTGATAGTCACATGTCATATAAAGATAACAGGTAAACAAAACAAACATAATACGTAAAATGTTTCACAGAAATAAATATAAGACGGTTTTATTCCATTTAGTCATCACCTGCTCAGGTCATATACCGTCAAGTCTATATGTGTTTTAGTGCTCTAATTTTTTATTTTATTTTATTTTATTTTGTAAAATTCTTGGTATTGAAGTTGATCAGATGATTTAAACATGGTATGGGAAAAAAGAAAAAAGAAAGAAAAAAAGAATGGGGATATCCATCACATAGAACAATAGAGTATAATAATAGTTCCAATGAAGAACAATTGGGAGATGGCCCTCTAATTATGAGACGAAGCAAGCTTCTTACAATAGGGTTCCCTGATTAAATGTCTTTGACGACTGACATGGACAAAAGATCCATAGATGCATAAACAAATGTGGGTTTGTAATCTTTTTAAAGGTTCTCTTTGTCATGTTTGATATAACCGTATTGTTCTTCATTTTGTTGGAGCCTGCTGTATTTCTGAAAAGGGCTTAATAGAAGCTTCATAATCTATGTTGGGAGGAATTTGATTCTGTATCTGCTTTCTGTAATCTGTAGTGACAGAACTAAATTGTCTGGGTCAAACTAGACTAAAATTGCTATGATTCATTGCTTGAAGCATTAATCAACATTCAGCAAGTGAACTTATGGCTCAAGTTCCTTGATTCTTGTTCTGCAGGAATCAATCATCTGAACAGGATGATGCTCTCAATGCAAATTTTGCTGAACATATCTTGGCTCTTGCCCTCGAGCCCGTGAAATGTGTATCAGTTTGTAGTGTGGAATAATAGACCTTACTCGTGTGTGTTTGTTTTAACATTTTCAGGAACAATAAGGTTAAAGTTGGAGAGCTCTGTGGATCAGATACAGTGAAACCAATCTGTATTCTTTGTCGAGGTCCGTTTCAAAGTGGTGCTCTCTATGGTGGAAGTTGGTGATGGGGTTCTTGCAGACATGTTTGGGTGAAACTGAACTCTAGTTGGATAGACTTCCCTATGATTCTGTGTAGTTGTAAAGATCAAGTGGCGTGACAGCGTAGCTCATATCATGTTGAGAAGATCATTGCTACTAGAATTTCAACATCCCATGCTGCTTGTCTACCTTTTTTACTTTGTTGTCAATCTGACGATGTTTGAGGATATCACTCCAGTACCATAGGACTCCAATGAGACAGCCAAAAGTTTTGGTTTAAATCCCTGTCTGCGAATTGCTTTCGGGGAGGGGTACTGAAACTAACAAAATAAATTTCAAGCGCAGTCTTTGAGGTGGTTATTATTCTGTGGAAATCCTGGAACAAACAGATGGTGCTTTCCCAATTGCAGATGATGGATGTATTATACATCTAATCTACTCCCTCCGTTCCCAAAAAATATGTTAAAACGTATAACATATGTATTTTGTAGTATTTTACACATATGAATACAAGTTTCGTTTTTATATTAAATTACGTCTGATCGTCTCGTAACATGTATTGGGTTAAAAGACGTAACTTATACAATCATTTATGTTTCATGATGAATTTATAAAAAAATTACGTTTGATCATCGTTATATGTGTGTCAAATTTTACATTGATACGCTTGTCCGATCAAAAGGTTGCACTCGTTGTGAGAGGGAGTGAGTATTGTATAATATATTATGATATACTCTTTCTGTTTCATAATACATGTAATATTTTGTATTTTGGTTATATCAAAATATATGTAACGTTTCTTTGTTTGATAGATTTTTTACACCAAATATCATCTCACAGTTACACCCTACTTACTCTCTCTAACGGATATAATAACTCTCACTATTCCCACTAAAATCCAAAAAGTTAACTCAAATATAAATTTGCTATCCAAATCAAACGTTTGCATCTCTCATGGGAAGAATTGAGTATATAGTAGCGCCTAAAGGGTTTGTAGTCAACGCCACCATCAAGTTTGCAGTGGATTAGTCCAGCTAAAGATGTTAAAACGGTTACAAAACCGTTTAGTGAACCAAATTGAACCGTATAAACTGAAATCGATAATCGATTATTAAAAAGTTTGGTTTTGATTTGAGAAATAAAACCATTTAGTTATCCAGGTCGGTTATGATTTTTAATGGGTTAAGCGACCGTTAACTGATTAACCCTAGCAGTTAAACCGAAAAATAACAACCGATTATCATTAACCAATTAAGCGAATAATATATTTTAATTAAGCAAATCAATCAAATACACATATATCAAAATTATATTTTCCATAAATGAATCATTTTCTATAATTATTCACTCTATTTTCTATTTTCATCGATTAATCGTTTAAAAATCGATTGAGAATTCAATTTTTCATAATTGTTTAGTTAACCGATTAATCATAATTGATTAATAGTTTAACCGTTGCCGTTTATATAATCAATTAACCGAAATCGATTAATAAATGCTTACGAATCATAACCGATTATTAATCGGTTCCGTCATATTTTTGTTCATCATAATCGAAACTGATACAAACCAAACCAAATAATTGAAACCGTATCGATTAATATCCTTAACTGCAGCCAATATTGGTTAAACCCTTTTAGCCCATTTTTTCCCTTATTATATAGTACTCCATCCATCCCAATAAAATTATAAAACTTTTTTTATGTTTCATAAAAATTACAATATTATCTTATTTGAAAGTGTTCTACTTATAAAAATATCAAAATAATCTTATCTTTTATTTTATATCACATCAACTTATCCCATTATCTTCTTCATCCTTTTTCTTTTTCTCACTTTCTTCACTCAGATAATTCAAAGGACAATTTGGTCATTCTATTTAAATTCAACACACATATAAATTATCATGTCAAGTCAACAGATTATAATTTTATTGAGACGGAGAGAGTAATATATATCAAATAGACACCGGTATCTCATTAAACATAGTATGTCATCTAGGAATGTGCAAAATTATTCTGAAAAACCCATCCCGGATCAAAAATCGGATTAATCGGATCATCCCGTACCAATACCAATCCAAATCGCTCGGGACGAGATTTTTATTTCTATGTACCCAAATATCGGTCCAGTATGGGATTGTTGCAAAATCTCGCGCCAATGGTATTGGACAGGACAAAATTATACCTATTATAGAAAAGGGTTATAATAGTTAGTCATCCAATTTGTTGATATTATTTTCCTCGTTCAATAATTCTGCTGCATACTCGTTGTAAGTACTACTTGTTTAGTATAAATGTATCACCATTTCACTCATATATAAGAATAAGTTTTATAGACTAGTTTAAACCAGGATCATGCTTGCATATATGAGAAGCTCAAAAACAAAGAATCAACACAGTGCATTGGATCAAAAGCTTCTTGTTAAACGCACAGGAGTACTGAATAGGTCTTCTTCAAACTCCGCAAACTTCTCTGATTCCAGATTATATACACCAATGCAGCAAATTTCTTTTGTTTATTGATGTTCTTTCAATTACCAATAGAATCTTTTGCTTTTGCTTTTGTTGTTGCTGTTTAGTAGCATCTTTTTATTAAACTAACAAGAAATATATATGTTTGCTGCAACTGTTCAATGTTGTGTACGTATGTTTTAGTATCTTTTAGTTCGACCATTGAGAGTAACCATCCGGCTTGTGTTGGTCTCCATCGTCCAAGCAACCAGCAACCAAGGCTCTGATACCAGTTTTGTTGGGATTATGAACGATAATCAGCGGAATAATGAACAAATTTGCACAGAGGAATCAATCGAAGAATCGATTCTTGTAGCAAAATCAATTCGTCATCCAGAACCATTTCTCCGAACAGAACTTCCAACACTAAAGATCGGAACGAACGAGAATAAGAAACAATAACACCAATCACCTCTAAGAACGAATATACATCAGAATAACAAGGAATAAAAGAACATCACGATTATGTCACGACAAAGATTTTACTATCATCAAAACCAATGTTTAGGAATACAAGAGAATACCTAATCGAGAAAGAATATAATCGAAGGGAACAAAATCACAAATCCCTTTATGATATTCTTCTACTACTTGTGTCTCCCTCTCTCACTATTCTTGGTCACCAAACCCTCAATCAAAATTTACATCAAAACCTAAACCGCACCCAAGACATGTATATAGCCTTTTCTTTAAGATTTAGTTTATAAAGATTAACTAAATCTTCTAATATATATATAAATATTTTTCAAAATAAGATATATAATAATCTATCATAATTAAAAAAAATCTAATATCTTTCAAAAAAAAATATCTTTCATATTTTTGTTGGAAAAAAACATATATCTTTTTCACATTTTGGTTGGATCACCAACCGAATAGTCATCTTGTACTTGAAAAGAAAAATATTCAATTGATTAGTTTGTGGCATGAATTGCTTTATTGGGTTAATCATAACGATTACTTTTTACATATCTCTCACTGTTGCATCAGAAAAATAAAAACCCCTTGACATATTCTGCATGACTGTAGAGCAAACTCAAGAGATTAACTGTCTATTCATTATCTTTGTGTACTCCTTGCATCTGAACCGTTCATAGGTGATGCATGATCTGATTTTGTTTAGGGAATAAGTACTATTAATTACGGTGTTAGGATTTGGAAACTCTCCATGCACTCGAGCATTCGAAAATTCTTAAAGAGTTCCATATCCAACCAAATCCACAAACCTTAGTCACTCAAAAAGCCAAATCCCAAACCCCCCAGATGGGTTACTCGAGATATTTCACAGACTATGCCGTTTGACTTGGAAGGCATGAGAGGCATTAATAGAGAAATTGACACTACGCAATCGTGTCTTGAGAATGCAAGGCTAAGGTATATGTTGGGTTGTCCGACAAAACCTATACTATCAAAGATGAAATAAATTCCTTGACTCTGTAACATATGAGAAAGGAAACAACTACAGTTTTTGATCACTCTGAAAAGACAGAGCTTTGCAGTTGATGTTGAGAGCGTCAGCAAGGGCGTTTAATCTGTCCCAAGAAGAAATGAAATACGTTATCTATGAGGGGAAAGAGGACGGATGGAAACGGATGAGCAGAAATTACACACTGAGAAGAAACTATCAACCAGTGGACGATCTCCCGAGAGAACACAGAGCGATGGCGTCTTTCGTAAAAAAAAACTGTCTTGAAGAGACACAGCTCAGAGTGATGGCTGCAATTGTCATGGAAGCCAAAGTGAACTGGACGAGCGTTATGGTCAATCTTTGGATTGATCACTTCAAGCTTATTCAGAAGAAGCCAAGGAAGATGAGCTGCACAAGGGGGAGATACTATAGTATCTTTTTGATAGGATACTATAGTAGAACCTGATCGTCTGTTTGGTTATATAGGGGTAGATAGCTTTACTCTTGGATTTCTTTGCTCTACTGTCTTATTTTCTGTGCATATGGGTGTGCACTCTTTTGGATTCATATGATATAACTTTTGAATTAAGTAATTCATGCTCTATGTGTATCTTATGAGAATTAATCTGTTTGATGAAAAAATAAGAGCTAAAAAATATTAACTGATTTTGGTTAACATGTTGATCTGCTATGATAAGAGTATTAGATATCAGATATCAGATATCAGTTATGATTTAATGGTTTAAATCTCAAATTATCACTTCAACTGAGTAACCTGTGTGATAAAATGTTTGAAGTCTAATGAATCTGATGCTTATTTCTGATAGGATCTGATATGATTGGATAAGAGCATGTGAACTGTTTGTTTTAAATGTGAGATTATAAATCTATTTATATTCTTTGATTTAGAACAGCTTACTACTGTAAATTTATTACTCAAACCTTGTGCATGACTTATGAAAGGGTTTTTATTACATTAAATCGAGGAAGATTGTTGAGACCATAGAGTTGATTGTGTAGTTACGTGTTTGATTTGATGGGTCAATGTACCTCATTATGGTTTGAGAATATTGCTTACGATAATCCGTTGGTACTTTTAATAATGGTTGTGTGATAGTCCAGGAAGTGCTTAGTAAGTCATGAGGCTGCTAGGAGGAGGCTTCAGGAGAAGCGCTTCAGAAGTCATGTGTGACATGAAAAGGCTTCAAAGATATCAGAGCTAGTCCTAGTGTGTATCAGACTTGAAACGACTCCGATCTAATATGGTTACGAGTTTGACTAGAATAGTACATCAGTCTCATAAGTAGTTTGCTGGTTTAAAATGTGAAGAGATTGTTTTCAGAAACATCAGTCGGAGAAACACCTATCATCACTGTTCAAGAGAGATTATAATACTAGGAGAAAGCTACCAATTTGACGAAGATTGGGACAACATGACTTCAACCGAAGACCTCTATATAAGGAAAGCATTGGACGGATGACAACATACTGAAGATCATTCTATAGCTCCAACAACTTTGACAGGTTTCTCTCTCCACTTGCTCTCTCGTGCTGTAAAATATCAAAGACAACTTTTTTAAAAAAGGTTATTACAATAGCGAAGTTGGAAGTTCCATCATCATGATCATTTGTGATGATCAGAGTTGGTGGTTCTTCAACGTAAAAGACGAGAGGTGCAATTTGTCTTCAATGTTCATTCATTCTATATTTCTGTTGAGATCAATTATGCGAGGCCTAATTGTGGTTGTTGGTAAAGTAACTATGTGATAATGAAGATTGATTCGAGATGATCAATAGATTAATCGCTATAGTTGACGATAGTTTTGAAAAACTCAGAGATTGAAGGTGAAACTGAAAACCTTATCCTTATAATCCATATTGATTATAATGAAGACTGATTATAATAGATTGTTGTTTGTGAATTTTTTTTCCGAAACTAGCGTTTTGCACGTTAAATTTTGGTGTCATCTTTTATTGGTTTGATTCTTTATTCTTGATTCTGCTAGTTCCTAAAAAACCAAACCTGTTGTTCATTTGGATTGATCTTGTTTATTCCGCTACGACGCAAGTTGATCACACGATTGAATTTGCTGAATAGAACTCTTGTTAAACAACCGATAAGGAATCCAGCATGATCCAACCTCTAAAGTCTGGATGGAGGAGGTAGAGGCATTTATCATCCATGACGGTATAGAGAAACCGCCTCAGATATCGAGTAAACTTATATTCATTTTTGTGACGGGTGATTGTTAGTGCACACCAACTGACAGCCCTTTCAGTTCCTCAGGGCAAGCTCTGATGACGATACCATCTGAGAAACGGGAGCCAGTGGCCGAGTGCCAAGTCACCAGAAACTCATCTGAACATTGACCAACCGCCTCAGACACTTGGAAATGTTCTCTGTGAAAGCACCTGAACAGTCCAAGTGTTGACTTGGTGGTAGAAAAGTAGACAAGATCACTTGAAAAAAAGTTAGACCAGACCTTCGAAGCTGAGATATCAAACAGGGTCCACCGCAGAGCTTGCGTTTAATAAAAATACAAGTGTAAGAAAACCCTTATTACAGTCAAGTCAGTAAAAAATCGAGGGGTCCAAAAATTCAGATATGAAGTTCAAAGAACATGCAGGAAGTCGGAAAGTAGTAGCAGCGTCCATCAAGTGCACCATGAAGATGAAATTTACATACTATAGTTATATACTTCGCATCTCAGTGTGATTTTCTTGCATTCCAAGTGTCCATCGAGCAACATGTTGTGTCTTCTCAAACATGTTCAATAGCAAATGATCCCTCCCGATGGAATCATTGTGGCAACTTTAGTCCCATTGGATATCACGGTGAAAGGTCCAATCGCAACAATTTAATGTGGTTGTTCCATTATATGAGACTAGATCATACGGCGAGTCTTCTGAAAATTCAGTAGGCATGGATTTCCAATGCAAATTTGGTTCCCAGTCAGCTTCCTTCAGCACCTTGAGTATCTCCTCAACAACCACCTTGCTTCCCTCGGCAGATAAATGTATGCCATCCCTGAGAAGAAAGTGAGTCATTAACTCATGAGTAAATGAACTATAAATGAAATTTAGACTTCGTGTTTGAAGAACTCTTTGACGCCGCCGTCTCCTATCTAGGAATAACTAAATTTTATGGCCTCTCCTGGAGGTAACTCGGTGCTTATCATCTCAGACATGTGAAAACCAATTTGTAACCATGCCGTATACACCTAGCTACTCTAACCCAAAAAGAACTTTTAAAATAATCAACACATGTAAGAACTAACCAAGTAATTTCACAATGTAGACTAAAGTAGTTGTTTCTCTACTTCTGTCTCCGTTGTACTTTATCAATGCTTCAAAACCAATGGGCATAAGAGAGTAGATATTCATTTTATTCTAGGGAACACAGCGTAATCTTCTCAATCTGATCATGAACAAAGATTCCAAATTCACTCATGGATGGCATGAGAACACTACCTAAAAATAGTACCTTCAGTGATCAAACATTAAACCTCGCTCCTCATCAATGAAGAAAATAAATTAACCTGACCGCCGTCCTCTATTACTTCTTTGACTTGAAAGGATTCACCAGTAGTCACCAATAAAACGAATACTGTTATTCCATCCTCACCGCTTACGTAGTAAATGGACCTACATTATGCAGAACACCGTTTGCGGCATAAAAATTTCCAGCTTTCCCTTGAGCATCTCCCATCAGAGTAAGTTGTTCCATCAACTTAGACACAAGAGGATAATAAAAGCTGAAAACAATAGCACTATCATCTCCTAATCCCCACCGCATAACTCATACCGATCTATTACAACTCAACCAAAACTTCTTTACGCGATGACACTACAATAACATATAGCAAAAGCAAAAATAGTTTTAGATACACACAAAGCTTCCTTGGCTGGATATTTTACCCTCTCCGTTTTCATCAATTTCTCATCCAAGTAATTATATCATACAAACAACTATACCTCATCTAATCCAAACTCAACCTAGCAAATGCAAGCAAGGACAACCGCTCAAACACATCAACAACCAGCAAACACAACAGTAAAACAAACTCAGATTTCCGCTTCAAAGCACAAGGCTGAAGAGGGCTAGATGTATGCAATCTTGCCCCTGTTATAAACAGAAAGACTGTTTCGGAAACAACAACAACAACCAACAGAACTCACAAAATGAAACAAGATCGACCTTGCGAGCGTAGATGTCCGCTAGAATGGCGCCCCACCCGCCATTGCTGAAGCTCTGTTGCACAATCGACGATCCGAACAACACAATCTGCGGCCTCGCCGGTCCCACCATTGCGTTTTCTCCTGCTCTCCCTTCTCCGCCCCTCCTCTTCGTCGGCAACTTCGATCTCAGTGCATGAGTAGGAGGGAGAAGCAATATTGGGCTTTAAATGCTGCGTTGCGTTTTATGTTGTGCGGTTGAAGGAGGGGAGTCAATTGGGATGGACAGATGGGATCGTCGATCTCATTTATGGTGCGTTTTATGTTGTATAGTGTTGGTGCGTGAAATTGGGGGAATTTGGTTTGGAAATTTTATGGTTTGGTACGTCTTTGTCGACTGATGCTGATGATATTGATGATTGCTAACGCCCATCAACACTTTTTTTTTGCCTTCCTCACCTGTTCTCTTGCTTCCCCACAATGAGGGATCACTCGTACAAGTCTATATCGTTAAGCATAGGTTCCACCAATGTTGTTAAACCGAACAGGCCCATCGGGCGGGTTCGACCGGAGAACCCGCCGCTCGGTCCTCAAAACGGTCAGGGTTATCCCTTCGTTTGGTGTGGAAAACCGTCCGAAACAGGCGACCCAATGGTTGGATCGTTCGAACCGGTGACCCGGAACGGTTTTTTTGGTTTTGTACGGTTTGGTCGAGTGAAAAAAATATGTTGTTTTTTCGAAATCCAATATGAAATCCCACAAAATTGGAACCCTAATTACGAATTTGTAGGTAAAATTGGAATCCAAACAGGTTGCCCGGGTTAAGAAAATGATGAATCGGCGACTTGCGTCGAATTGCGAGAACTCAAGTCCCTGTAACGGGATATCATCAGGCCCAGTGGCCCTTGATGAAGATCAGGAAACTAGAACTCAAATTGATTGTTACTGATTGTGGGATTTTGGGGCCGAAACCGAGTTTTATTGAGCCAAGAGGTCATGATGGACACAGTATGAGTAGGTGAGGGGAATTGGTTTTGTGGGTTTGGTGAGGAGAAAGGAGACGAAAGAGAGACCTAGGAAGCAGGGATGTGCGGGAGGAGAGAAGAAAAAGGGTTAATTTGTATTAGACGTAAAGTGGACACATGAATTTATTTTATATTTCTTTGATTGTTGATTTATCTTAACACGTAAATCTATTATTATTCCAATTGTTTCGAGTTGTTTATAATAATTTGAAAAATATAATTTGAGATGAAATTTGATTCGCGTCATGTAACAATCAATTATGATTGTTTGAAAAATCCTCATAAAATATTAATGATAATTTAAGTTATATAAATTTCAATCTGACGTTAATGACATAATTTTCTTACATTATTAAAATAAAAAATAAAAAACAAAACTCTTGAAAATACGTATTGAATAATGTAATGATTGGGAATGTTGCATTTAATATGAAACGAATAACGAATGAGTAATTATTATTTATAAATAATATATATTGATGTAATTATGACATCATGGGTTGATAACAGTTCAACCGTCCACTCGATTCTTCGATTCGATGAATGGTCGGGAACTGAAAACATTGAGTTTTATTTCTGGAAAAGAAACGAAGAAAAAAAAAAAAGAAATAGAAAAAAAAATTCCACCAATGAAAGCTAGTTTATTTTTTTGTCATCGTTCATTGATATACGTTTGTGATGATTTTGGCTAACCTCGAATGTGAGCAAGTCCGAGAAGATAGTTTGGGTATGGAATTTGGGCTCGTGATGTCGATGGCACTCGAGTTGAGAACTTGCTGCACAAGTTTACAGTTACCTGATCTTAAGGTAGAAGCTGTTTTATGTGGAAAGATGAAAATGCTTGGTTAGGTTTTAGGAATGCCATTGCTCCGAAGTCCCAAGATGATATATATTGAAGTGTTCAAAGGAAGTAAAAGCAATAATAAAATGAATACAGAAATTTATACCATTTTGACAACAAAGTAAATTGTACTTTTCTGGATGCATTCATTCTTTCTTTGTTGATTAATGTGATCCACTCTAGTTAATGATCCAAACGTTTATTTTTTTTAATCTTTTTTTGTTTACCCAATCTTTCCAGAAATAATACACACACATGTTGCGGTAACTCTTTTTTGTAGATCATAACTGAACAAACTCGTGTATGCAACTGTTGCTACAACCCGCTTAGTTTAGACTTCAGCGACTTAAGACGCTTTGTGTTGTGAGTGCTTCTTCCTCTAATTTGTAATGGAGCACAAAGCCTCAAAGCTCTTAGCACCATTATCAATAAATTTGTAATTAAGTAATTTTTAACCATAGCTATGTTTGCTTTCTTATTTACTTGAAAAACATCTTCTTAGTCGTTTTGTCTATTATAATTTTAGGGAAATCCTAGTCCATGATTTCATTTCTACGAACCTCTCAAATCATTTTTGGAGGCAATGTCGTGAGTTAGAAAGCAACATTGCAAGATACTGTTGCACTTTCCACTATCGAGTTGAGTACATGGTCTTAACAGAAGCTATTAAGGAAGCTCTTTGGTTGAAGGGCTGTTCTGAAGATTTGGGTATAAGCCAAGGGGATACGGCTGTTGTATATTGTGATAATCAAAGTGCAATACAACTCACGAAGAATGCCATATACCACGAGAGAACCAAACACATGGATGTTCGATACTATTTCGTTGATGATGAAGTTGCAAGAGGTGAAGTGTTTATGGAGAAGATTCACACTTCGAAGAATCATGCCGACATGCTCACTAAGATGGTTCCATTAGCCAAGTTCTCTCATTGTCGAGACTTGGTTAATTCGAAAGCTTGCTAAATTATTTTGGTGACTTGAGATGGCTTAAGCCCTGTTTCCTACACCGGCCCACCTAGACTTGGGGTTGATCATTGGCAAGTTACATGGTTTGGGGATGACGATAGTCATCGTCTTGAGGTTTGTGTTCTTGAAGACCACTTTTGGGATGTTTCCGTCCAAGGTGGAGACTTGTTGAGCATGTGGACCTTCATCGTCAAAGTGAAGAGTTTGGTCTTTTCATCCATTTGAAGACAATGTTCGTTACACCCTCGGAGTCCTTCGTTACAAGTGTAACAGTGCCTGGACAAATACTATAATTCTTGGGAAGTGTTGGTTACACCATAGGAATCATTTTTTAGAGGTGTAATGGAGTTCGAACAAAAACTTGGTAAAAGTTGTGAGATTTACTGTCATTTGATACCTTTTTAACTTTTATAAGTTTTTTACCATTTGGTTACTCAAGCATTATTTGGGGCTCATAATTGAACCAAGTTGATGATGACTCATTATGGTGGAAGAGTTACATTTAGAGATTAATGTTTTGTGACTTATAGGTTTGGGGAGCTATATTTGGGTTTGATGATTTTGTTATAAATTGGTTATCTTTTTCTTTTTAGAAAAAGAAGAGAGAGAAAAGAGAGTAATAGAAGAAACACATTTGTCTTTATAAGCTTGTAAAAGCTTTTGTCCCTTTTGTTTTGGGTGAGGCTAGGGTTGTGAGCGTCACACTTTTTCCTTATATTGAATTTGGGCTCACCGGTTTGGTGGAAAAGTGGGGTTTTCATCCAGTTCTTGGGTTTCTCACTATAAACTTGTATTGTGTTCTTCTCATTTCTCTTTGTGTTGTTCATTTGAGTGTGATTGAGTGATTATAAGGTGTCACCGATCCTTTGTCCCGACGCAACAGTTTTGATTTTTTTCTTTATAGCATAATTTTTTCAGTTTACATAATTTGAGTGATAATTAAAATCTTAATGTATTATTCATTTTACATAACTTGAGTGAAAATTATAATTTTAATTCTTTATAAAATTCAAATGTTTTCATTCTATTCCAATATAAACAACCAAACGACTACATGGGAATAAAATCAACCAATTCCATTACAATCTTCATTCCAAGTAATCACTTGTTGTATTTCACCTTAAAATCATTTTTGCAGTCCAAACGCTATCTTAATGAAGAAATCCATATGCCCAATTAACCAAATAAAAAAAAAAAAGGTTTCTACCTTAAAATTATATACTTATAATGGATACGATTTCGTTGAAATAGTGAAATTTTGGGATTAAACACGTTTAATCAATATAATGTTACCTTTTCTTACTAAAACTATGTTGAAAGTGATATATATTTATATATGTATTGAGATAATTACCCATAAGACTATTTTTTCAATCTTTCTTTTTTTCAAAAAGCAACCAATTAATTTTTATTACGTAGAAAGGCACTATTCAAATTTTAAAAAAGTCAATACCAAATTTAACCTCGACTCTTTCAATAAGTACGTCTCAAAAAACCCTAAATCCCTCCACCACACCGTTCACCCCTCAGCTTCGCCTCTACCGACTTGTAACACATCGCACATGTCATCCATAAAGGTTTTCAACCATCGCCGAGCTCCATTGTCCTCACCGCCTTCAAGTCCGCTGTCGTTGTTGTCATCGCCTTTGAGCCTGTTGTCGTTGTCGTCATCGTCTTCGAGTCCGAGGCAGTTGTCATCGCCTCCTTTGTCGCCTTCAAACTCTGTCCCAGTTTGGAGAGACGGTGATGATGGGTGGTGAGGCGGCCCTTTAAGTCTACCGCCATTGTTGTCACCGCCTTAGAGTTCGTCGTCGTCGTCCTTGCCTCCTTTGTTGTCTTCACGCTTCATCGTGTCATCGCCACCTTGGAAATTCATCGCCATTTGAAGAGTGGGTGATGGTGGGTGGTGAGGCAATGAGGGAGTGAAACAACTTGCGGTCAAGGATGAAGATGACTGGGGATAAAGATGGTGGGGTACAACTGAGAGAAGGCGAGAGAGTGAAACAACTCACGGGTACTACTTACGATCAGGGACAAAGATGACCGGTGGGGGGTGTTGATTGGTGATGCAAAGAAGTTGTACGTCTGTGTAAATTTTGGTGTATCCGAAATATAAAAAATTATCATGATATACGTCATCGGATCATTAGAGTTGTACTCCTATATAAAATTATTCGACCTCAATAATAAAGATATGCGTTGTTTTTTTTTTTTTTGAAAGATATGTTTCCTTTTTTTAATGATGGGCAAATATGTAAAAAATCATTATGAAATTTGAATAGTGGCCTTCTACATAATAAAAATTATTTGGCTTCTTTTTGAATAAAGAATATTGAAAAAGTGACCCTTTGGGTAATTCTCTCATATGTATTTATGTATGTATGTATGAGAAAATGATGTCTTGGTGAATTAGTACCAAGCCACACAATGTGTTATGTGTGGTTAGGTCGTTGGACTTGGAGAGAGAAAAATGCTTTCAATCTCAATCGTTTATTTTTCAATCCAAATATTTAACCATATATAACTTTATGTGTGGTCAATCATCAATAATTGTTTTTCCATATATATATAGTGCAACAGCTGTGTTTTGACTGTTGTATATTATATCTTGATAATTTTATACTGCAAGTTAATAATTATGTACAATCAAGTTTTTAGTATATCTATAACTATAATATGATAATATACATTCAACAATTTATAATATAAAATTTTCAACTTAACATATAAAATTACGATGATGCAGTATACAACAACGAACATGGCTCGTATATATATATGGGTGCGATTTTTTGTGCCGCTGAAGCAGCCATATTGGCTACTGTATACTGTGTGTTGATAATTTTATATCGTAAGTTGAAAAGTTTATAATATAACGTATTGAATATAGCTGTCATATTTTTAGTTATAGAAACATTAAAATTTGATTGTACAAAATTATTAATTTGTAGTATAAAATTGTCAAGATATAGTATGAAGCAGTTACTACGGTGCTTGTTGCAGCATACATGCATTTCCCTATATATATAGATATATGGCTTTCCTCCTTTATGCCACAAAAGGCAACCACTTAGCTGCTTCAAATCATAAAAAATCAACATTTTGAGTTGTATATTTGGCATTTTTGTTTTATTTTTTCTTTATAATTATTTCAACAAACAAGATAATTAACAAAAAATGTTGAAGGAGATGAAAATTGTCATTTTTATTACAACACATATCAAAAAACAAAATTTCATCTAACAAAGAGAAAACCACATAATCTTTTATCTTTCATGTCATGGTTCTTTTTTTTTTTTTTTAGATCTATGTACTAAGTATGACAAACACAATCCATATCGTTCCTATTATAAAATGATGTTTTTGGGCTTTGCAACACGATAGTGGCTACCTTTTATAGCATATGTGATTTTCCAATATATGTATGTGGGAAATAAGTTGTTGTAATCAAGAAAGCTACAGCCCCTCTCACATGTTTTTCAATTTTTTTTTTCAAAATTTCAAATTTAAATATCTTAAAGGGAATTGATATTTTCAATGTAAAAATTAATTTTTGTAAGGCAATGCATTGACAAAGATTTTTTTGATAAAAATATTCGTTCTCATAACTTGTGTTGGCGATAACAAATCCGATCTTGAAAATAGTAATTTCCCATTCAAACTATGATAATTTTTTTCAATTTTGATGTGAGGCCTGCAACTTCCTTGGCTAGAGTTGCTACAATCCCACAATCCCTTATATATAGAGAAATAATTGTGTGTTTGCATCTCATCATTGATTTCTTTTATTTACTTTTTTTTTTTTTTTTGGTAAGAAAGGAATGGTTCAAATTCATTTAAGCACACTAGTAGGTGATTTTAAAGCGCAGAAGCCATCTTGATATATATTTTACACACATACATATATTTGAAAAAAATGAGTTAAAATGTCTTTAAACAAGATAGATAAAGACACTCACAAATACGATAAACAATATTGTTCATCATGAAATTAACTCATTGATATTATCACTCATTCATGTATACTATGCTTGTCAAATTTGACCGTCATCCATCATGCGTACATTTGAGTTTGATATTACATATTTATGGACTATTTTAAATCATTCAATTTTATCGTTTTTGATTTTAAGAATTGCAATGTTGAAATGATTCTAATTTTAGTTATCATGTTTCATATGAGTAGATGATCACATCTAATGACAAATTTCTTGAAAATCGATGTCGTTTATAGTGTTTTCATGAATGTCTTTACCTATATTGATTAAAGACACTTTAACCCATTCAATCCTAAGAGGCTGCTGCTAGACTATACCACTATTCATCATGAACTGTATTTTTGTTATATTATGAACTGCTTTATTTTTTGTCATTGGAGTTACCGTTCACGAGAAGAAAACCTACAGTTTAGCAACAACTACGTGGCTGTTATTTCACACCAATGTTTTTTTTTTGTATATATGTATGTATGTGTGTGTATGAGAGAGAGATAAATGATTGAGATGAAAAACCCATTTCTCTCTATTCATTAATGCATAAGTGAATTTTAATCTCAATCTTTAATTTGAAATCTAATGATGTAAGTCCATACATAACTTTGTACATGGAGCAACAAAAATTCACCAAACTCATATATACATTCACCCTCCTCAAAAGTTATACTCCCTCTTTAGCACAAAAATTACAACAGTTGTCAAATTAGGATGTCCCATAAAAAATATATTATATTTTAATATTTAGATGTAATTTTTTTTTACAAAATTAATAAAACATTATTATTTTTTGAAGTATATCACATCAACTCATTTCATTAATTTTTCTTCCTTTTTTCTTTCACACGAGTATAACAATATAAATATCATTATTTATAAAAATAAATATAATATATAAATTAATATGTCAAATAATTGATTATATGTTTCGTGGGACAGTGGGAATACTTGTTTGACTTGCTGACTTGTGATCCTATTTGGTTCAGCAATATGCAGTCCATGAACACCACGGCAAACTGTATCCAACTACGCCAATCTTGACCCGTGCGAAACAGCTATCCATTCCCTCCTCCGCGTATAGAAAATGAAACTCAAAATCCCACCAAAATCGTCATCACTTACACCTTTTCTCCTTTCTCCCAAACCCTATAATACTTTTCTCCCTAACCCTCTTTAGTCAAACCTCTGATTTTTTTTTCCCTCATTTCAATTATCTCTTTGCTCTGACGATGAAGCATACCAAGGAGGAGAAGCTGAATCAGAGACTAGTGAGGGCGATCAAGACGCTGTTTTTCCTGTTTACGTTGTTGGTATCTTTCTTGGTTGTATCAGCTGCCCCTGTTTTTCTCGCCATAGCGGACGCCACAGTCCCTTCCGCTCTCGTGTCTGCTTCTCTTCGGTCGTCTTTCTTCTTTTCACTCCGGTCCCATGTTGCTGATTATGATTTCGGACGCTCCCTTGTTGATCTTCCGTTTGTGTCTATTGTAAGATCGATCATCATACTTAGTAAGTTAACCACGACAAAGAAATTCCAAATTTTATTTATGTTCAGAAGTCAGAAAGTCTACCTTATATATATATATATCGATCATGATTCTTAGGATTTATATAACGATCTTATGAAACAGTGTTTGTGTTATTGGTAACAGGGATAAGATTGTTTATACCTTGTCGTCATGACCTTGTCCGGAATACTTGGATGGTTGTTATTGTGGGGTGATCTTCTGTTTCTTATTGCTAAGCAGGTGTGTATAGGTGGTGTGACGGGCCAGGGAAATCGAGGGGCCCGTACTTGGCTGTGGCAGTGCTGTGCTCCGTGGTGTCTCTGGTTTTTGTTTCCGTGAAAGCTTCCTTTGTCTTCGGAAGTAATACTAGAAATTTGAACTGGTCTGGTAGCGGCAGGGGGACGATGGACGTGGCGATATTCGTGTGTTCATATGTGATGGCTGTTGGACATGCTGTTGTGGCGTATAGAATCAGCTGCAGGGAGCGCAAGAAGCTGCTCATTTACAAGATTGACATCGAAGCTGTGAGTCTCTCCACATTTTAATTTCCTTCCATATAAGATCAGAACGTATCTTACAAGAAAAAAAAACTACAACCCACTCCTATCCCTGTTTCCTCATGCTTTGATCATCTTGATTTCTTAAGGTTTCCCCCACAATTCGTGTTGTCCTCCCCTGGCTTGGGTAGCCAATACCAAGTAGCCGCCCGCTACTCTCTTTTTTTTTTTCTTTGATAAACAAGCCGCCAGCTACTTCTTAATCAATGTTTAGCCGTGTAGTTGTGTTTTCCAGTCTCTTTTTCATTTCCTTTTTGTAAATTTCCTTTCATAGAAATTTATAAGCTTTTTAAGCCTCGAGGTTGAAGGATACAGCACAAAACGGTTGACCAAAACTGCCACCCACAAATTACGAATCCAAGTGAGAATGGATCACATGGGTTTCTAGAATTCCTTCCCCAACACAACACGAATATTTCTTTGATATGTTTTGGTCAATGATCCATGTCCTGATCGCCTTATATGTTCCTTCGTTCGCATAAATGACACAGACAGATCATGATCGATATCTCGACTGTCTAGCGCTTTTTAGAACATTGTCTTTTAGAACAAATGAGTATCTTTTATGTGAGGGTTTGATGTCTTATTTATAAATGGTAATTATGATAAGTACTCTCCATGAATGTATTTAAGAAAGCTTGACATATGAAATCCACTAGTATAGAAGTGAACTCTGTGTGTCATTGCCTGCGAAAAGTTAAAAGCATCACGAAAAACTTTGAAGTATTTGAGCTGATTTCCTTGAATGTAACAGATTTTTATGTTCTTCGAGATACAGATGGTCGATCACTACTGCATTATGTTTCAATTATATGTGTATTGAAATGTTTTCAATGGTACTTATAGCCAAAAGTTTCTAAAAGTTTTTACTACGGGATTTCTGTGACTGCAGAGGTGGAATCATTCTAGTTTTGCATATGACATCTGTTGCTTGGTCCAACAGGTCGCTGCTTGCAAGAATGGGTTTCCTAGATATCAAAAAGCTCCACTAGAAGAAAGAAAGGAATGAATCATACAGGATAATATAAGAATGGATTCCACAAGAATCGGCTCGCTCGTTAGTCCCGGTCGGCTAGCTTTATACAAAGGCGGTTGCCGCCCATGGTCTTTGCAGGTATTCTCTATGAAATCTAAGAAGTTTGAGCTATCGTTTGTTTATTTATGAGAATCTAATTTTGAATGTATGCGATGTATAATCCTATTTTTCATTTCATGATCATATTTGTATAACTGAATACATTTTCATTCTTGATGGTTTACAGGGTGCAGATTCTTGTGAAGAGGTACCTACTAAGCATGTGTATATAGTACGCAGAAGCTCCATGGTCGGACACCATATAGCACACAAAACATGGAAGATGATTGTTGTATAGTCTATAGAATCCACTGTTGGGCCTAAGGCCCTCATATGACTTCAGTTTTAAAGGGTTAGAGTATTCTTTTCATTATGTATGGGATGTGAGTGGAGTGTAGTTACCTAAATCTCCCTCATCTCATTGTCATAACAAATGAAAAACATCAGTTAAAAGACCGTGCGCACCAACTACCCTGCGCCGGTTTTTCTTCTACATTGAAAAATTGTGAAAGAAGTACAATCGAAGTGGAAACATCACTTAGTGTATGTTGCCGCCATCTAAGTAGATCATATGTCACTCAGATTATTGGATTCATTTGAATCATGATCATGATAAACAATATGCTGTTGATATTCATTTAAATCATCAAGTTTATCATCCAATATATGAAGTTGTACTTCATTACAAGGTAACTGTCACAAATATTGATCTCCGAAATTGTAACTAGGAAACTACTATGTGAAACACTACAGTATTTTTTGAGAGATTTCCTTCCATTAATTCTCGCTCAAAGGGGGCACAAATGTTCCTGTACAAACTGGAGCAAGGAAATACATGTAGGCTATAATCAGAGCAGCTCTAGCTAATGAAATATACAAACTAATAGCTCAGTAACCTGAGTAGACGATCAACAGTAAAACTAGGTTGCAAAGTACAATGCTGAAACACCCTTGGGCTTGAATTCCTCGATCGCCATATTTCATAGATCAACAAAGTTACCCTGCGTATCCAACAATACCAATGATCTTCCTCTAGACCTGAGTTTCAATATGGGCAGGAGTCTGCACATAAACAAGATGGAAGAACATATGGTCTTTGTCTTCTTGTCTAGATCTACATAACTCTCATTCATCCTCCATTACTCCCAAAGCGACGACTTCATCCCAAGGCATTCCATGCTGTCGCGTGTCATTATCCGTGCAAATGAACTCCCCATTAAAGATATGTATATAGGATGAATAGGATTCTACAAGGGACTGTGTGATGAAATATTATTCTAGAAATGAGTGAATTATTTCTATGCGTTTAGCTCAAATATGGGGGAATTGAAATATTAATAAAATAAAACTAAACTAAGTTAAACTAAAATAATAAAAATGAGAACAATATATCCTTTAGTTAACAATGATAAAAATTGATAATAATAGCAACACTTACCTTTCTCTAGAGCTTTTATAGATCAATCATGAATAATTTATTTATGAAGGAAAATCACCCAAAAATATAAAAACTTGACAAAAAAAACCCAAAAAGGTACACAAGGGAACTTTATTCCAAAAACATACAAAATCAAAAATAACTGTCGTGCACCACCTTCCCTCATCAAACACAACCCGACGCTCTGAATTCATTCAACCCAAAGAAGAAAAAACCCCCAAATTCAACCAAATCGAACCACACCAACAACAAATCATTCATGTCCATTTGTAATTTCCGAAAAAAGTGTGATGTCCAGTTATAATCACACATTTGATCCATATTTGCAACAAAGTTCCAGCAACCCCAATTCAAAAATGGCTTCGACGTGGTTACTAAGAGCGTGTTCAGAATGTACAACATGAGAAGTCGGGTTGCGTCCTCGTAATCATGCTATTCAATCCCTCTCGATGCTATTATAAGTGTATCTTTAATCTTTAATCTTCTTAGTTGTCAACTCCCTCTCCTTTATGTCTCCTTGGTTTTGGCTTGGAAATATTCATTGCAAGAATTCGGAATCTTGTACTCCAGAACTCCCCTCTTCTTTGTTAGGAGAGAAAGAGAGAAAGTGAAAGATTTGAGGAAAATTCTTACTCGTTCGAACTTGACCTTGAAGGTGGAATTGGTGACCTTACACGGATAGAGCACTTTATAAAATCAGACCTTACATTAACATTCATCTTGTTAATAGAGTCCTCCGTCATCTATGTACTTTTTGCCATCGACTATACCGAAAATCAGTTTCATATCCATCTCGTCTAGGCGGAATTCATGATCTCCGAATATGAATATTAATTCATCTTTGTTGTATTCTGATATAATCTGTTAATGCATATTTCGGTTTTTCGATTCTTTTATGATTCCAACTTTCCATCCAAGATGGCCTTGAACAAATGCCAGAAAGGGGTCTTTTGCATCTTCGTCCTGTATTCGTCTCTCACCGTGATCTCCTTTTTAGTAATAAGTTTCACAACCGATCCTAAATTGCTTATGTATTGTCACGCCATTTGAATTGTTCCAAAATATATATGAATGTGAAGTTAGTGAATAAATAGTCTCAATAAAAAAAAGAGTGTATGTGTTCATAAACAAAGACAAATAGGATTATTTTAGCAATCTATGCAAACAGAGCACCTTTGTTATCAAAACAGAGCGCACGTTGCCTATTGATTTCATTTACAATATGAATATCAAAACAGAATGCAGGTCAATATGAAAATCAAAACAGAGCGCCTTTTATCTTGAGAAAACAAAGAGCCTTACTTTTTTGACAAAAAGAGTGCCTATGAATTATTGAAACAGAACGTCTTTGTTGATTAAAATAGCGCGCATGTATATATTGTACGTAGATTGCAATAATCGTGGGCTTCCAGTATACTATATAAAACAAAAAAAAACCAAAAATCAATTTTTTTATATATTTATATATTTATTTATTTTGCAATGACAATATTGGTTTATGGAGAAGATGAATATGGTAGATCCACTTGAAGAATAGCATTTCATTTCTCGGAACATAAACATAGCATTTCATATCAATCTCTAAACTAGGTGGTGAAGGTAATTCAGATTCATGACATAATAAAATGAAGCATAAGCATTACATTATAATTGCAAATAAGCTCGTAATCTTCTGATTTATAATTACTCTAAATTCATTCACATGGCTTCGCTAATCAAATCTACTCACAACACACACAAAAAAATAAAAACAAAAATAAAAAACCAACCGTTTAGCGATGGAAGTACTCAATAACGAATTCGACTCCGATAGACATTCTAGAAAAAAAGGAAAAAAAATAACGATAGAAAGTCAAAATCAAATTTGCAACATCAATATTTATTTAAAAAATATATTTTTTGAAAAAATGAAATTTTACTCAAAAATTAAAATTAAAATTAAGAAAATCTCAAAATCATGGCACCTGAAAAACATAATTTCAATCACATGCAATTTCAAGTAACCCACCGCAACATCGCTGTCGCTCTCGGTCTCCGCCGCACCACCACCTCCACAGTCTTCGACGCCACCTCAATTCCCGTAATTCAACACTCACTGATTCAAATCCCGATCTCAAAAATCTCTCCTTTCTTCCCTAATTATCCCGATCTCTAATTTTGTTATATAGGATTTTGTTTTCTATCTAATTAGAGTGATTCGAATAGTAAAAAACGCGTTCATCATTGTTAATATATTTACTTGAAGATACTTCGGTTCCATTACATGATAGATTGAGGAGTTTTTGGTTCGTGTTTAGGAGAGGAGTGGGGAGAGTCTGAGGGTGTAGAATAGAAAGTTTTTCTTAAGCCGCACTATTTTATAAATTAATTATAACAAAATTTATTTGAGACTTATGTAATTTGTTCAGCTGCTCTATTCTATAAAATCGATAATTTGTTTTAATATAAAGTTAAATTAGAACTGTCATCTTATTTTCAGTTTAAATAAACATTGTAATCCTATTTCAAATAAATCAGACGCAGTGTTTCATTTACAAAAACACCCTTAAAAGTCTCAATATAGCCTGTTTTGAGACGGGGGTGGGAGGGTAGGATGAATGGTCTCTCTTTTTCGAAACTTGCAATCTAATCAAAATTAGATTGATAGGAGAGTTGTGAGGAGAGTTGTGAGAGGTTACTGTAGTAATGCGAACCTTACTACAATAATATTAGTTCCTTTTAGTTTTGTTCCAAGTCAAAGCTGATTATCATTAGGGTTATATATATTGAAAGTAATAATGTAAAAACATGAAGGATTTTATACTGGTCAGGTAATATAGCCAGATAATATTAGCTGATGGCTACTCAGTAGCGTTTTTCAAGAGGAGTTGGGCCATTGTTGGGGAGTCTTTTATACAGGGCTATTGGCAGCTTCTTCAGAACAGGTAATATTCTATGTGAAATCAATGCTATTGTTCTTCACCTCTTACCAAAGGGGGAAAATCCTTCGAGTCCAGCAGAATACAGGCCCATTGCATGCTCTACTGTGATCTAGAAGATCATTTCACAAAATGATCTGTAAATAGAATCCAAGCTGTGCTCCCCTCTCTTATTCATAAATCCCAAAGCGCTTTTGTTGAAGGCCTTTTAGTTGCTGATAACATCATGCTTTGCCAAGAGCTAATTTCGGGGTATGAAAGGAAAAATATTTCCCCTCGATGCATGATGAAACTGGATATTCGTAAAGCTTATGATTCGATGCAATGGAACTTCTTAGAAGAGCTTTTATTGCTGTATGGTTTCCCTGATTTACTGGTGCAAAGGATCATGAAATTTGTTTCATCTGTCAGCTATTGCCTTGAAATCAATGGATCATTAACTGCTTGTTTTAAAGGGATGAGAGGCCTAAGGCAAGGCGACCCCCTTTTCTCCACACCTTTTTTAGATGGTTATGGAATGCCTTAGTTGGAGACTAAGGAGATTGGGTTCTAATGGTTCATTTCACTACAATCCTCATTGTAAAAGGGTGAAGATCATTGAACTTTGCTTTGCGGACGATTTGATGATATTTTGTAAAGCAGAAGTGCAGTCTGTGAAACTGATAGATGCGGAATTGAAACAGTTTTCCAAGGAGAGTTGCCTAAAGATGAATTTGAGCTAGAGCTCCTTGTTTATGGCAGGTATCTGAGATGAAAAGAAAGCAGAACTCACTGAGACGTTAAAGATAAGCAGGGGGGTTCTTCCTATACGCTATCTTGGAATTCCTCTCACGGCTCAGCGATTAAATGTTCGCATGTATAAAGGGCTCATTGACAGAATTACTCAACGAATTACAAGCTGGAATGCTAAGGTGCTAAGCTATGCAGGGCACCTTCAGTTGACTAAAAGTGTCCTCTTAGCCACCCATGCTTACTGGTCCTAAATATTTTTCTTGCCTAAAGCTGTTATTGAAAATATAGAGAGGAGGTGTAGATGTTTCTTATGGACTGATAATGCATTCGATTCTCATAGGGCTCTGGTAGCATGGCACGATGTTTGCAAAGAAAAAAGACAGGGAGACTTGGGTATCAAACAGCTCAGTGTATGGAATATAGCATTTCTTTTCAAAAGCTTATGGGCGCTTGAGATGAAGTCTGATTGCCTATGGATAAAATGACAAATGAATACTACCTCAAGCAATGCAATGTATGGGAATGCCCTCGGAAACCAGATATGGGATGGGTTTGGGGTAATCTCCTGAAAGTGAGAGACTTGTACCTAGAGGCTTGCTCTTGTAGTCAGTTGGATGAATGGAAGACCAAAGGTTATTCTATGCAAAAGGGTTATGAGATGTTGAGAACTAAAGCTCCCGAAGTGCAGTGGAGGAAACTGGTTTGGAACAAACACACTCTTGCTTTCATAGCTTGGTTTGTGCTAACGAACAAGCTAAGAACAAGGAGCTGGTTATTTCCCATGGCTTGATTGGTGTGGATGATTTCCCGTTTTGTAGAAATGGTGTTGAGGATATCATCTTTTCTTTGGTTGTGATTTCGCCAACGATGTAATGTCAGGGATTATGCAGAAAATGAAGCTGTATTCGAAGGGAGCAAGTTTTGCTGTGTGGTGGCAGTAGGTACTTAAAATATGTAAAGGGAAGAAAGGAAAGGCGATTGAGAGATAAAGATTAGTGCAAGATTTTATTTACGAAATATGGAGATGTCGCAATAGAAGAGTATTCCAGCAGGAGCAAGTGTAGGTGAAGGTGGCTGTTGATCAAATATGGAGCTGGATCAGAGCTGAGTATAGGTGTATCAGTCCTTGACAGTGTGTTAGTGTCTTTGTGCTGGTTGTATCGTCATGTTTTGTGTAGGGAGGAAATGGAGGAGTTTGCTGTCTATGCCATGCTTGATTCAGAGGATAATTCAGAGGAGTTGATCTGGATGTCTCTACAAAGTTCGGATGCATAATCTTGTTTCTCGCAAAGGATTCAGGTCCAGTGAGCTTAGGTTATGTATTTAGCATATTGTAATGGAGAGATTATAGGCATATGACGTGGTTGGATATGGAGCATGGAGTTTTTATAATTTTCTTCATGTTATTGATGAAAACTGATCTTTATCATTAATAATACTTATATTATTATTATTATTATTATTATTATTATTATTTGTAATAGTAGCACAACTCCGAAAGGAAAAAACCTAAGAGTACATGATACGAAGATATTATTATTATTATAATTATTATTTGCAATAGTAAAAATTAGCACAACTCCCAAAGGGAAAAACCCAGGAATACAATATACGAAGAACATTAACAGGGAAAAGGAAAACCAAAGCGAAGGCAAGGCCCAAATGTGATACATGTGATGATGGCTCTCCCCTTGGTATCTTTCTTCCATTTCTTCCTCTCATAATTGTTGAAAGCTGCTTGCAGTGCAGAGTTGGATAAACAAACTAAACCTTCAACCGCCTTTCCCCTTCTTCTCTCCCGTCTTCTGTCGATACCAACTCTCCTTCTCCCTTCACCTCCATCAACCAACCATCGATCAATAATCTCTGATCATCCAAAACCCTGAGTCAATGGGGAGATTGTTTGTGGTGAGTTTGGAGGGAAAGTTCTACAGTTGCAAGCACTGCAAAACCCACATCGCCCTCTACGATGACATCGTTTCCAAGGTATGATTGCAAAGAAGATTCCACCACTTGGATTTTCCTTGTTTTATGATTTTCCATCATGGGTCGACTTCAATTTCGTTATTTCTTGAGTTTTCTCGAAACGGGTGAAACTGATGATCTCTTGTTGAATTCGATATTGTGGAATTCGGTGGATGATTGAATGATGTTGTTGTTTTATGGGTGAATGAATGATCACGATTGGTCTGCTTGTTATGTTATTTGATTGGTGGTGAAGTAATTGAGTGGTCGATCATTGAAACTGTTGCTAAATCAAGAACTGAAAACTGGGTTGTTGCAATAGTATGTGGGAATTGAACTGGTTCGTTGCGAAATCTATAACTGTTGTGAAATCATCGGAACTGTTGATCAAGATTTTGGTTAAATGAGATTCTTGTTTTGTCGCCTCGATTACTTTTGAAGTGATTGTAGGTCTTGGAGGTAGTCAGTGATTCAGGTTACTTGTTAATAGTATGATGTTGTTCATTGACACGAAGTGTGAAAGAGGAGCGTGTTGTCCTATGTTTTGCTTCATCAGTTTACAATTGACAATGAGGTGATAAGAGTATGGTTTAGGAGGCAAATAGTCCATATATTTAGGTATTAGGATTGGTTCAGTTCATATCCTTAGCAGTTGGCTTTTATTTGTTCTCTCGATATGTATCCTTAGCAGTTGGCTTAGCAGTTGGATTTTCTTGAGAATGATCTCTTGGTACTCTTTCTACATCTATTCACCAAGTTAGGTGAGAGAGCTCTTATGAAAACAACGCAGCTCTAGAAAAATGGTCTTATCAATTATAATTGATGGCCTATTTAACCGTACCAGATCATTTGCCATATACAAGGGATAACGAATGCTTATTGCAGTATTCGATTGAAGTACTTACATGAACATGTTTTATGGGCTTGTATCCACCCAGCTTGAGGAATTGTGCTGGTGCATGCGAGAGGATTCAGGCAATAGTTATTCTCCTTTGGACTTGTTTGACGTACCCATTTTTGGGTTATGTTTGTACTTTTATCGGTCTTCATCTTGGTTTTCATCTTAGTGGGTTTGTCAAAGGGCGGATTAACAAATCACTTGCTGCGAAACATTAGTCATGAAATTCTAGTATTTTGAGATTTGATTGTATTGGTTTCTAGTATCTCCAGGGTTTTATGAGGGGAAATCTCCCATTTCTAACTCTTGTTTTGAATTGTCTGTTTTATTCAGTCTTTTTACTGCAGGCATGGGAAGGCCTATCTCTTCAGTAAGGTGTAAGTTTTTCATAATTTTGGGGAAATGCTTTAGTATCTCGATTAGTCGTGGGATTAGTTGGCTTGGTCTCTGCTCAGTACTTATCATATATGCAAATGAACGACATGATTTCACCGTATAGCATCTCATGATATGCTCATCAAACTTGTATTCCGGGTTAATCCTTTCTTATTTGAACCACTTCCTGAAAGCAGCTTTAGCCAATTTTCAAGGTTTCACTTATGCACTTCTTTTCATGATGATTTAAGTATATTGACTGAGAGAGTCTGGCTTTAATTGCTTGAATCGTTTGTCATTTGCCGGATAATTCAAGGAACCAGCACCATGGAGTGTTGATGGTTACCTAAAAATGCGACAAATTCGGTCTTGTTGAGAGAATTATTGTTTGGGGGAGTAGCATGTGTGATACTTTGATATCTGCTTTAAGCTGTGGGTTTTGGTGGAAGGAAAATGTTGAATTCTCTTCTGTGCTCTTGTTGTCAGCACTCTCCCATTGATCATAGCTAGGATGCCTCAGCTTATGTAAATTCTGGTTGTACATGACCGAATTTAATCAAACAGAACTGCTTTTTCTTCTTGAGAATGCAATATACAATGCAACTCGCATTCGTCTGGCTTATCATATAAGCAGCACAAAGTCGTCCAATTACTGTAAATCGTGCCTCAATGTCTGCTATGCATTCAAGATGCGTTTCCTCCCTTGACTGCTTAACCATTCTCGTCTTGTATTGCTTGATAGTGTGAATGTTACTGTTGGAGAGAAAGAAGACAGAATGATGCGGACAGGAATGCACACAGTTGCCGATATATTCTGTGTCGGATGTGGATCCATAGTGGGGTGGAAATATGTATGACTCTCTTGTCCTTCCCTCATCATTCTGTGAATTTGAATGTCATAAGAATCTCGCTGATTCCTTCCATTTACTTCTTAGGAAACTGCGCATGAAAAGGCTGAGAAGTACAAAGAAGGCAAATCTGTTCTTGAGTGGTAAACATATCGATCAAACTCCATCTTTTGTGACAAAAGAAAAAATGAAAGTCATTTCAGCTTCAGCTATGGAGACTGGTGCGCATTCTGGAGTTTGATGCGTAGTTAATTGGCAATGTGCAGTTTTAAGGTACTGGGCCCAGATGGCAGCAGGTACTGGGGAAGCCATGAAGTGCATGGTGGGAGCGACTCGGATGACCCTTGATTCATCTCTGCTTCTAATCTCTATGAAGCGTTTGCCTTCGGCATCTGTGTACAGCGTCTGACTGCCTGACCCTGTGTTCATGTAGTCATTGAACTTCTATTGTACTGAACTTGCTTTCTTGTCCATGGAACTCATTCCATAGATTGGATATGCTTGTTTTCGTGCCATTGGAATCCTTTGTATGGTGCTTTACTTGATATGGAAGCAATTGAAATATCTTCCAGTTGCTCGTCGCTTACTGCTTATTCCATTGGTTTCTCATTTTATGCGATCTGAATTCTCCTTGCCAGAGTTTCAAAATTAGGGAGCTAGAGTTTCAAAATTGCTGGTGAAAGTGACAGTTGAAAGGGGAAAACTTATTAGATCTTACTACATTTAACAGGTATTCCGTTTTCCATTATCCAAATCTCCTGTCTCCTACATTGCCTAGCTCCGAGCCTGTTGTAACAGTATTGACCTATTCAGCTTTTGATTGATCATCGCAAATCTCATAAGACAGTCGACCTGATTCACTTGTGAAATAGCATTTCCTTTTGCAACTTTCCACAAAGAGTTTTGTCTCAGCAGGGAATTAATTTGGTTATTCTCCCAATCCAAACGAGTGCCTTCCAGACTTTAGCGAGAGTAGAGCCCGCATTAGCTATGCCACCACCCTGAGCCACAGGTGGTTCCATTCGATTTTCATTGATAACACGAGCGAGACCAAACGAGATGAAGACTTGGAGCATAAGAGCGTAGTTTACGAAGCGAGAGCGCCGGCTGGAGGCAAGCTCCTTTCTTGCAGAACCTGTTTTGCTTACGCTTCACTCGCCAGCTAACCCATCAGTAAGGGCGTTAGCACTTGAGTAACTGCTCCAAACTACGCTCTAGCGTTAGCATATGAGAACGTGTTGCACATATCAGCTGTTATTTCTCTATTGTGTCAGGAAGATCCGCTGCTATTGAGTCAGATGCAAGTCTTTTGAAATGCCTAGGAATCGCCTTCTTGATATTGTCGGAAAAGAGGTGATAGCACAAGAAGCTTAAAAGCCTTCTTAGGATGTAACTTGTGCCCGTAAAAACTAGATTTCTCTACCACATTCCTATCAAAAAAAGAAAAAAGAAAAAAAAGACCCACTTTCGCATTCAGAGCTGAGAACAAGATTGAGAGCAAAGGACGGATTGTCACACAACATTCAGCTATCTTCATATCCTCCTCTCCCATCTTGGTCCCTACAATAGCCTGTTTTAAAGGATGCATTAAAAAAAAAAAAAAAAAAAAAAAAAAAAAAAAAAAAAAACCCTTCCTAACGGGCCCTTTTTTCTTTTTCTTTTGCTTTGTAAATGGTTTTCTGGCCTCATATAAAAGTACAAAATATTTAAAATGAAAGCAGGAGGAGCAAGTCCAATGTAATAGATATACGGCTTATTATAGCCAAATTATAGCAATGTCTCAAAAATATTGTGTTTCAATGGAGAAGGTATATCATGACAAATTTAGTATTTTTGTTAAACTTTGTATCAAATATAACTATTAAAATAACAATGTCATTTTATGTCAACCCATGAAATTGGGTGCACAAATCCCAACACCAAAAAAACAACTTATGTGGTATTCTCATGTCCATTGATCTATCACATAGTCATATTATAGCACGAATTACATTGAAGCAGCATTGTTAAACTTTTAACAATTTTATATTGTTCATTGCCAAAATAAAGTTTTGCCTAGACCAGAATAACATGTAGTATTAGACTTGCTTGATAAACAAGATATTGATGAAGTTTTAGGATTTCCATTTTAGCCATTACGTAATGGACAAAAATATTCCCCTCCAAAAGAAGAAAAAACAGTTACATTTCGGTTATAAGATGCTATGTATCTTTTACAATGAGTCAATCTTCACGAAAGAAGCTTCCTTTCTATCTCTTCATCTTCAGCTTCCCCGAGCTTTGGTTTCCTGAGAATCAACAAATTGTATAGATAAGGAGAGGGGAGATAGGCACTTGCATCCAATTCAATTGGCCCCTTGACGCTATGAGGGAGGCTTTACCAATTCAATTGGGCACTCACGCTCGTCGGCTGCTATTTCCCGAAGGCCAAGAGGCTTCTATACCTCCAAGACTAATGCCAGGGGTTAATTAGGTAAGAAAGAAATTGAGAGATGACCTTAAACCAATTTGATTTCATCGGGCTAAGATGAGAGTCGCTTAGCACGGATTGGAGTTGACAAAGGATGGCGTCCCAGCTATTAACCAGCGCACTTTCCTAAGCTGGCAAGAGATTTCTTTCCGAACTGCAATCTTGTAAACTGAAAGAACAACCCATACCTGCAGAGCTTGCAATGCGATAACCACGACGACGCAATTTCCAGCAGACTACCAGATAGTTCCAGTTCTGTCGGACTAGTCTGCACCAGTACAAAATCAATGCAGTTACAATCCAACTCCATGCTCATCTGTAATCGAGCACAAATTTCTGGGCCAGGATTCATCCACACTGCATTGAACCAAACCTTCGGGCACGCTGCATTGAATTTGAACCAATGCTGATTTCTATTCCTGAAGAATTAGAAATTCAGTTGATGGCGAACTTGCATGATAGTAGCACAAGGTATCAACAATAACTTACAGGAAAAGAGGCGTCCAAACAAAAGCATTTAATAAATAGTAGGGCTCAATCTTAGTCCAGAATGAACAAGAAGAATGCTTAAACAGTAACATGACACCAGTAATTTCGAACTGGCATTGACCCAATAGGATCTACTGTACGCAATGTCATTCTATGAATAGATGTTTACAGCTTCACCTACAAAAGGCATTGTAACAGAACCGATGTTCATCAATCTGACACAGTTTCCATGGATGAAATCAGGACACAGCCCCAATTATGGCACAAAGACAAAAGCCAAAAGAACTCCAGCGGTTTCACTGTTTGGCTTGATCTGATAAACACCATAAAATCGATTTTGCGATCTTGATGGAGAACCCCAAATAATTACAGACACCAATGCCAACCATGATGTAGAAGTAGATAAGGTACAGCTAGCTACAGCCTACAAGGTAAAATGGGCATAATCAGCTGAGTGTATAAACCATTCGCTCTGATAGCTCTGCTCCGACAACCTTGGAATATTTAGACAACTGTTTTTCCAAGAAGATCCTCTGCGAAGAATTAAGAACTGGCAGCAGATCCTGTGAGTAGAAAACCACGCAAGGAGTTAGACTAAGGCTAAGCAATGATTTCAGGATCATGAAATCATACCATCCTTCAGTATAGCAGTTATTCATTGTAATATAGTATAAGAAACATTTTTCACCATCCAAGACACAAAACACAAAATACTAGTCAAATTAAATTCTATGGGCCCCTTGTTTGAAATGGAATACGGTATGTTGCATTCAGTAACTGGAGCACAAGGAATACCATAGAACTTATAGCTAAAATTAATTTCGTAAGCTTCGTTGTTTACAATAAGTGGAAGAAAAGTAGCGTCGTACAATTGTTTAACTAATTTAGTAGATTTCTTGATGTACCGAGGCAGGATAATTGAAGGTAGGGCGAAAGCCAGCAACATCATGGGCTTCGAGCAGTCACATCCGAAGGATGTCGGGACCTTCTTTTAGGAGATAATAGCTTTATTAATTAGCATCTCTTAACACAGAGGCAGAATAATGAAATGACGATACCAGTTTATAAACAGGTTTTTAGCTCTATTGTGACTGCCGATCAACTCTACAAAGTCTGCAGAAACTTCAATGTCAACAGCATTTCAGAATTACTGAAAGGATTATAAAATTGATGGTTTATGATTGTAAGTCCAATAAGCTTTACGCTACCTTGATTGATCATAAATGATCTAATGCAAGTGATATAAACAAGTTCATGATCTCATTGGACTAAATGAACTTGAGGCGATGGTTAACTTCAGAGAACTTTCTTAGTCATGACGAAGACCAAGTATGTCAGATGTCAAAATCGTTTATGATAGTTAAAAACTAATGCTATAAAGAGATATGACAGAATACACTAGATGACTCTAGTTTACCTAGATACGATCTAAATATCGACTGTACAAAAGGACTGTTTTATTGGTTATTTGATGCTGATTGGTAGCGTACATGCAACAAAGGACACGTAACTTTTTAATAGAAATTCCTCCAACACCTACATATTTCTCTGTAATTTGTGATGAGATTCATAAATTCCTGACTCATATTCTATAAGCCTAATGAAGTTAATTTTTATTAAATAAAACGAGCATATCAATAAGTGTACTAGTTATCTTATCTCAGTTGTATCTTTATCTAATTCTCCAAATTCACAAGTTATACACTAGAATTCTCTGAAGTTGTAAGTTTCTGTTCGACCCCTTGGTTTTTCTATTTCTATAGTTTCGCATGACCATGCTACTTGGTCAAGGGCAGCACAAGAGCATTTTTTACAACACAGATTCACCGTCTGATAACATTGATCTTGCAGGACATGTTCATATTCATTGATTTCTGATTATCATTTAACTGCAGCATTGTCAATTAATTCTATCTGTTTAATTGTTAAAGATATCACTTCTTTCCTCCAAAAACGTGACCACATACCTTATATTTGACCCGAGACCCCTTCAAGCCAATCAAAACCCTACTAATATCACCATGTTCAGCATCATTGCCCAAGGGGAATGGATCTTCGTCAGAGGATTCAGAGTCCAGATCAACCATTTCCTCATCTCCATCAAGAAATATGTCATTAGCGTCTTCTTGATCAGGTTGCACCTCCAAGGGCTTCTCATTTTCTTCAAATGATGACTTAACATTTTCACCACCAGAGAAATCTGACAGAACGACATATTTCTTTATGTCAAGCGCAGGTCTCACTATATCAAATAGAACCCACCTACAGCAAAAACAAGTTAGCTGCAGTAAGCAGAAGAGAAATGAACGACACTATTGACCTTATCAACAGGCAATTATTTTCTTTATGACAATAAATCAATCGATTCCTGCTTGGCTGGAATATACGTACACTATAATGAACAAACAAGAAAGTCCACAAGAGAAAATGAGAAACCGTTTAAGGCACATGACATACTTGATAGCGCAAAAGGAATACACGGTAAAGTGTGATTAGTCTACACAAGGAGTAGAGGGAGACAGAAGAAAAATTAAAATGAGGTGATAAGAAACAACATGGACATACTACAACTAACTACGATCAATGGCCTCCACGTAAAGAAAAAGAGAAACAGGTCTCATGAGATAGACCAACTTCAGTAGAATCATGGATTTAATAATAATGAAAATGAGTTAGAAGAGTTTTGTCCATTGTGTATACTAATATGCTTTTAATGCTAGGCAGCAGTATTGTCTTTTGAGTAGCAGGATAGTAGCTAGGGACTCCAGTGCACTTGTCAAGTATGAGGAAGAATTGGGGTATGAAGACATATTGGTGGAACCTAGTCAAGACATGGAGCAATCAACAAGGAAAATTGTCTTGGACGAAGATCTAGCTGGATGGACCCTAGTAAATGCTTCTTGGTTTAATCATTATGAGTTCTCTGAAACATTCTTTGAAGCCTGTGTTCTCGAGTACTCCCCTATTTTAATAATAGTTAGATTCCTTAATATGTGGATCAGGAAAGAGGATTTTACATGGTGGTGGTGCAGATATGGAACAGCAGTCTGACAGGGTGTATAGAATGACTAATAAGCTTAGAAGAGTGAAGCCTGTATTAAGATCATTCCATAAAATAAAAAAAAAACAACATAAAGAGCTGAGGTGGCTATGTCGCGAACTGCATAGGATCAGTATTGTGATGAAGGGAAGAGATAAAAAGATTACTAAAGTCACCAGGAGCCCTAGCACCTGCTTTGTGATGAAGAAAGCTGCTATAGACAGCAAGCAAGAGAGTTCTGGTTCAAAACATTAATTGTAATACGAAATATTTCGACGCTGATAATCAGTGGAATTGAAAAGCACCACCATTTGAAGCCTAAAAAAGGGGTGATGGTGCGAGAGTCACTTTTTGTTTCAGATATTATTCAAGAGATGGTTAATTCTGTTCCGTCAATGCTAGGCTAGCTCTCATGGCAGGAGATTTATCAGCAAATTATTGCAGAAAGGCCAATCCTAGATCCTCAACATCGAGCATTGCTTGAAGCTGAATGTTCTCCAGAGGAAGCGAGCAAGCTTTGTTTGAGACGGGTGATGACAAGGCTCCAAAGTCGGACGATTTTACGGCATTGTTCTTAATAGAGTGATCGAGTGTGGTTGGACAAGAAAAAAACACAATAGACCAAGAATAAAATGGATAATAATGCTTATTAGCTCTTAAAACTTGTAATCTAACAATGAGTCAACCATCCACATCATAGTTAACCCTGTGTTTCCTGAGAGAGCTAAAACTTTGAAAGTAATGTTCATTTTGTACTGGTAAAGGTACAGAGGGATAAGATCATGTAGCAGCAATCTCAGTGGTCCAAAACCAGCAACCACTTCGTGATTAGCACTACAATATATCCAACTTCTAGAAAGATATCGTATAGCTTATTTCTCAAGTTCAAAATTCTGATAAGGAAATAAAGAAAAACCTTCCCAATAGCACTACATTCCAAACACGAACTTACTTGTAACGAAGAGGACATAGAAGCTCTGATGGGTGATATGCTGCTTTATATCTCATCTTGCTGCAAGAATGAATATAATAGCCAAGGTAATACCACTGGAGGCTGGGACAGAACCGCTGGTTCTCTGTTACCCATCTTATTTCCTGAAGAGCTGAAAACTTCCCAAGAGATAGAAAGGCCAGATCTGGGTCCCAAAATAGATATTTACTTGACAAGCATTTAGGTAGTATGTCAACCACTCCAACGGCAACGAGCCGACCATCAATCAGATATCGCTGATGGAAGGACCCTAAACCACAAGGAGGAATTCTACCATCACCAGTAGGAGGGACATACACCAAGGGTGAATCAACCAGAAACCTCATGTATGAGCTTCTAGTAACATGACTGGGGGTATCATTATGCACTCGTAGCTGATATTTTGTATACAAAGCAAATTCTTCAGGATCAAAACTTGATCTTTTCAACTGGATCTCAATCTTCCGCTTCTTAATCTTGAATACCTCACGCATCTTGCAATCCCCTATTCTTCCATGTTTATTAGGGGATTTCTTGGTAAGTGTTACTGATTGATTGCCTCCATCCAAAGGGGTAGTTCTCACAGCAGAGTAGAAATTGAGGTGTCCATTGCAAGCTCTAGCTATTACATCAGGGAGGTCGACCAGTTGTTGCCAAGCATGTATTATCTTTTCAGCGACAATTTCCGTTGAGAGCATAGAGAAACCTTGTTCCTGCTGACTGTTTTCCAAAGGCCCGGCCTCATGGAAATCATTCCCCGTTGACTTTCCTCGCTTCAAGTTAGCGGCTATCTGAAATGACATCCCACTAGTATATAAAAGATCTTCTGATCCTTTAACTAACTGCTTCTTCTTTGTTTGGGAAACCTTCTTCACAGCGTTTCTAGGAAGTTGAGTGTCCTGGGGCAACTCCCCAGACTTGATGCATAATTGAACAGCTTTAATAACTTGTTCTGATAAATTATGGATGAAGTTTTCTTCTTGGCTTTTCTCTTCCTTTTCACTATTGATGGTTAGGGAAACTGTTCCGCAAGAGTTTGATGACCTAGAAGAGGCACATTCTTCTGATGCATGCAGTTCATCAACCAATTCTTCCGGCTTCTTTCCATCCAATATTCCATCCAAATACCTACACACGAATATCTTCTGGCATCAAAATTAAGAGTTGGAGGAAAAAATGACCTTGAAGGAAATTGGATCAAAATCCAGCCACCTTATGAGCATAAATAAAGTCTTCTACAAGATAAAGATAACAAGTAGGGAAAGAGAAGTCAGAGAATGCAGCAGATTCTAGTTCTAAACTAAATTTACAAATAATATCTGAGGATGTATTTGAAAACCAGCATACCTATGCTTTAAAGAGGAGAAGAAGGGTCATGACAAACAAAAAAACCAAGCTTTTACCCCATACATGGGGTCAGCCAAAATGTTGTACTCCTTGTGCAACAGCAGAATTGAAGTACATAAAGGACAAGAACTAATGAAAGGAGACATTTGACACTTTGATGAGGAACATGCAATACAATCTATTCTGAGAGGAAAAGCTAGGGTAACTAACCATGCTGACTTAATCCTTCGCAAATGATGATCCACACGAATCACAGTATAGAAACCTTCTTCTCAAACACAGGCAAAATAAAAAAACCACATTCTGCTCAACAGCTGCAAATAAACTCTTGCAACAAGCTGTAATTTTGAAATGCCAATCGCATGAGGAAAAGATGCATGATTACCTTTGCATTCGCTTGGACACTCGGAGCTGATCTTTAGAAGGAATAAAGTCCTCTGCCTTCAGGCGTATCGTATAAGCAGGGCAGCAGGTTGTTTCCATCTCAGGTTTGTAAAGAAAACATCCAGACCTCCTCCAACCTCGGTCCAGAAGATCTATAGAGAAAGTTATATTTAAAATGAAATCAGTTGATAGAAGCATAGTGGAAGGTTACTGAGAAATTTTATGCTTGACAAGCCAGGTGCAAACCTTGGTAGTCATCAACAGTAAGGCTATGGGCCCACAAACCTGCAAAATATAACGATGGCTGAACATACAATTAAATCGAATGCAGTTGATAAGAACCTCACATTTTGAGAAGGAAGAGAAAGTGAGGCAGAAATGATATGATCAGCACCACGAGAAATATTGGAAGCACAAACTGCACTTAGTGAGTTAGTGGTACAAATTCAACCCAATATATTCCAACAAACGACTAAGTATTAAGCGCTGCAGACCTAACAGAAACACAATGAAAAATGACACATTAAACTAGCTACCAGAGTGTAATTAAGTAAAAGAAAAGTTATTAGTGACCTAAGGTGGGATCACAACCACAAAACCTGGTAACTCCACGTAACAAACTTAAGAACAAAAATAGATCATATAAGCATCTCATCGACATAATAGAGACATAGGACACCCATTAGCACAAAAATGGTGTCAGATGTAGTCTACATAGACTTTTTCCCCCAGAAATGAGTCAGTTTTCTTCGGTGAAATGAAGATGCAACCAGCAAGCAGTTCTCTAAAATTAACGAGCATCACATTTGGTGCCATCCTTGCACTATGCGATCCCAAAATGCCTAAGTAGGAGCCTAGAAGTATCTGTCTCAAATTTTTACTTGCACCAACAGTTGCAATATAGATACTTCCACAACTTCATTTATCTCTCAGTTGGATTATAAATCAACCATACGTGAACAATGACTTACTAAGAGCAAGTCCAACCTTGGTGCTAAGATGAGTGTAGTTATCTTTATAATTTGACACCAAAAAAAGTACATTTGACACCAATTATAAAACAGTCGCTCCAACGTTTGGATCTATAGAACACCCCAAAGATTCCAATTACAACAAATTTCCTCACTATCTCTACATTTTAAGCTTATATGTTACAATTAAACAATTAAATATTAATTTATGATCTTTCATTAAATTGTCAACACGTATTTTTTCAACTATTTTTTTACGTAAATTTCTTATTCATACATTTTATTAATATTCCAACTATATATTTATGTAATTCTCGATACTTAAGTTGTAATTAATTGATAATATTCAACACATAAGAAAAGCAAAAGATAGTGATAATCGATGGCGTGCCAAGAATAGGTGCACTTAGAGTCAGTTCAAAATTTAGCATTCTCTACAAGGAAACAACTAGATGGACATGACTCATGAGGGGAGGCTTCAAATTTGACATCTACATAGTTTACACGCTTTCAAATCCATTTAAAAGATTATCAATTTCATGCAACGAAGCAAACTCAATTTCATTATAAACAAAATCCATCATCGAGAACAACAATACACCAACGAAGTATTAAACCTTTTGAGTTTCAACCCAAAACCAATTAGCAATCAATTAAGTAATACGTGATCATGTATATAATTTTTTTCAGCTCTCGATTTTCTAATGCGGGTATTCTATTCTCAACAAAAAGTCACAAATGAAACTTAGAGGTTAAAAATCGGACCGTAAGAAACGCTGGAAGGCCGGCGGGATTTACAGTAACCGCAGGAGCTACGACGTCGTCCGACATTCACAATAAGCGACTCCGCACTGCTTGTTCCGCTACTACTCGCCTCGCTCATCGTCGCCTCCACACCCTAATCCCGCTTCTCGATCAATCTATTCTATTCAATTCATCAATCTCTTCTATTCAATTCATCAATCACTTCTATTCAATTCAATTCCCTTCACAAAAAGGCGTGATCTTTCCCGGTATCATTGGGTGTCCGTGGGAATCGAAATCGATCGCTCCGGGATCAATTTAATGTGATTTTGGTTGATGTTATTGAAGGTGAATTGTGAGTTTGATGACCGGATTGTGGATGCTGACCGCAGAGAGAGTCCACGGAGCGGAGGAGGTAAACGATTTGGGTTTGGTAGGGTGAAGAGTGTGGTTGGGTGAAAATGCGTGTACCCAGGACCGCGTAGAAAGCACAATATTTCTCAATTTTACTGTAGTAAATTATCGAGGGTGATTGTCAGCCATTGAGATTCGAATGATTAAAACATGGACGCAATTATTGAAGGTTGCATCCAGTTGTCCCCAAATATTTCTGGATTTATTGTTTATGATTGTTTCACGAGGCAAATAAAGTCGTACATATTGACAACATTACTATCGGAATGTTATCTACAAGGGGCTGGGATAACCCTGTTCTAGATGTATGTTCGCATGAGTTGAGCAATAAAATCAAAAGTTCAATTGCACATTTTATCAAGAAAAAAAAAAATGTTTGCGATGGAAAGGAGCAATAGAACTAAAAGTTATGCTTGGGGTTATGTGTATCGGGCATACCCGAATGTGTTCTAAACGTTTGTACGATGGAAAGGAGTGAATGATTTAGCTTTTATAAAAAATAAAATTGAAAGAAAAGAAAATTCTCCTATCATTTCAGAAAAATTAGAAGTTTTCGATTTGTAACAACTAAGCAAGATATTGACTAAATTGTTCATTTTCCTCTGTTGAATCATATCACCGACCATTATTCATCTACTTCTTTTTCTCATTTTTCTTGTGTTTTTTCACATGTGCATAAACTTCTTACTGCCTATATAAGGAGTGCAAATCTCTCTTATTACAAGATAACAATAACAACCCAACAAAAGTGTGGAGTAATTAGATCTGATTATTGTAAAATATTTTCTAGAGTGTTTTCAAAAATAAAAGTATGGAATAATTAGTGAATGTTAAATACATTTAAAATGCTTTATAAAGTTTACGAGTTTATAATATTCTACTTTTATTAGAAATTATATTTCTCGATATACTTTGATTTCGACGATCCGGTTTTCTTTACATGTGGTATCAGAGCCACTTCAGACATGTGCAGTTGATTAAATATTTTTTTCACCAAAGGCTATAAATAAATTTTTTCAGTTTATTAAAAATAAAGTTATTAGTAGAAAATATTTTCACTGTTGCTATTTGGAATTGTAAAATATTACTGAGTGGTAAAAACATTTTTTACCATGGAATAAAAAATTTACGGAATTATCATGACAGAAGTTAGCAACTCCGTTAGTAATATCGAGAAGGTAAATAGCAGCAATTAAAGCACTTGGAGCAACGGAATATAGTTTTTTACTTCCTCGATTAAAATCTCGGGGAGATTATAAACGGGTTTGATGCAACACCACCAAAAGAACTATAGGATGACCTTAAGAAATGAAAGATCAAACCTGATAAGACGATGTTCGTTCTTACCGTCTTTATAGAAGATCAATTTCTACATAGAATCAAGGATGCTAAGATGACTAAGGAAACGTAGAACACTCTAACCACCTTGTTTGCCAAAACAAACGATGCCCGACTTCAGCAGATGGAGAATGAGTTTATGTCGATCTTACAGTGGGACTTGACAATAAACGAATACTTCATTAAACTGAAAACTTTATGTGAAGAGATTACTAAATTGGATCCAGAGGATTATCATTCACGGGTTAAGAGCAGAATTCAACAGTCCTGTTACAGCAACCCGTAAATGGGCCACCCAACCGACTCTTACGGAGTTGGAGAGTATTTTGACAAATCAAGAAGCTCTAGAAGAAGACAAAGCTCTCTTTAGCAAAAAGAGAGGTCCCGAGAAGAAATCCAACCAAAGCGCTCAACGGATACGAGAAGAAACACCACGTCAGCAAAGAGGCTGGTAAAAGAAGCATTCTTGGAGGAATTCTCAACCAAAAAAAGCTGTCATCAAGAGGGAGCTGAAGGTGACGGACAAAGACGATGTCGGAACAATAAATACTACAATTGCAGAAGAAATGGACATTTTGCTCGCGATTGTTGGAGGAAATCTGAAAGAGATAACTTTGCTTCATTTAGTCAAAGAAAGGTAATACTGAAGAAAAATGGGATTTTCAAGTATCCCTAGCGATCACGGCTTCTTGTATAGCAGAACGAGAGGAAGAGTTGGCACTTGCAGTTGTCAATAATGACAAGGTGATGAAGTACAACTATAAATGGATCTTGGATTCTCGTTGTTCTAATCACATGACGAGAATCAAAGACAAGCTTCATCACGTGTCTAGGTACAAAGGAAAGTGCATAGTCGTCATTGTCAATAACTCGAAGTTGTCAATAGCTCATGTTAGGAAGATGATGATTATCCCTCGATATAGCGACAAAAAGGTACTTTTAGATAATGACTATCACGTACCTGGTATGACGAAGAACTTGTTATCAGTTTCACAACTGACAACAAATGAGCATCATGTGGTATTCGGACCTACCGAAGTCAAAGTCTATCGTAGCCACAATAGAAGTATCCTTGTCATGGAAGGTAGACGGATAGAGTATGTGTATCTCTTGTTAGCCCAAGTGCCTAATGTGGAAAAAACTCGAAAGAATGAGACTCCAGATCTATGATATGCTCAGCTACCAGAAGATAAGAGAGATGATTAGAAAATCAACTCTCAAGAATCCCCCACAGTTGAAGATTCAAGAAGATACTTTTTGTGCTGCTTGTCAATATGGCAAAGCACACCATTTGCCATTCAAGGAGTCTCACTTTAAAATGAAGGTTCCTTTGGAGCTTGTTCACTTAGATGTCTTTTGCAGCATTGTCAATGCTAAAAAATTTCGAAGAAGATGTTGAGAAGAAGCTGGGAACCATGATGCAGTGTTTTCGTATTGATAATGGAGGCAAGTACACATCAAATGAGTTCAAGAAGTTTCTTCGTGAAAACAATATTTTTTGGTAGTTCACTTGTCCAGATATACCTCACCAAAATGACGTTATAAAAAGAAAGAATCGACATCTAGCTGAAACTTGCAGAAGCATGTTACATGTCAAGAATGTGCCACTGTGTTTTTGGACAAAGTGCATGAAGACGATGACTCATGTCATCAACTGACTACCACAAGCGAGGCTTGGGTTCATGACGCCGTTCGAGAAGCTCTGGAAGATATAGCCCGCAGTGAGCTACTTTCGAGTTTTTTTTGTATGTGTGTGCTATGTATTCGTCCCAGGCCACCTTCGAGGCAAGTTCGACAAGAAGGTTGTGTGATGTATCGTTGTGAGATACGATAATCAGCGAAAGGGATGCAAGTGTGTTGATCTCAATACAGGCAAAGGCTATCTATCAAGGAATGTGGTGTTCGACGAAGCATCATCTTAGTGGGGTCTGTAGTTAGTCACTTTGCTATAGTCAAAAGAGTTTGAGAAGCTACTGTAGGAGAAGCTAGAGAAAGAAAAGGAAGCTATTGTTCAATGAGAAGTACCTCAGAACCTGAAGAAGAGTCATCTCCTAAATCTTTAATCAAAGAAAGCACTCCTTGGCAAACTTGAAAACGTAGAAGAAGAAGTTGGCCAAGAAAATGAGTAGACTAAAGGTCAACGAAAGCATCATTACCCAACTAGAAAGCAGAAGCCAAATCCTAATACGCTAATGCAGCTTTTGTTGAAGATTACAAGCCACAAGAGTAGAGTTCCAATGAGGAGGCAACTCGAGACAAGGAATGGAGACAAGCCATGCAAGAAGAGATCGATGCACTGAATCAAAATCAAACTTAGGATTTAGTTCCAAAGGTAAAGTGAGCTTAACCTATTTCTTACAAGTGGGTGGTTTACAAGGTCAAAAACAAATCTGATGGTTCGAGCGATAAGTACAAAGCTCTACTTGTTGCTCATGGATTCTCATAGAAGTATGGCCTAGATTATGATGAGACATTCAGTCCAGTGATCTAGATCATAACTGTTCGAGTTTTTTAAGCACTTATCGTCAACAAGTAAAAAACTTGAACGGTACCAAACTAATCATTGTTTGGACGTACAACGTAAGTGCATGTGTCATTCATGAATAGAGTGAAGAGTACAAAAGTATCAATCCCACAGAGACAATAAAAACTAAACACTAGAATGGACACCTTAGCTAAATTTGAGTGATCGAAATTTTGGATTTTGTTTTCCTTGCACGTACACACACAAGTGATTTTAAAGGACTTTAAGATGATAAAAATTAGTTTAAATTAACAAAGTATTCTAATTTTTAAAAGGCTTGGGATGACAAATCCGTTTATCAATTCATTAACTTCTAATGAGTTAAAATTTTAGAGTTATCAATTAAATTTTTTCGAATTGTGTTATCAAATTTTATTATATGCACTTTCGTCGTGGTTACACAAGCATCTTCTTAAGCTAAAACATGTGATAATAAATATTGCACAATTTAGAATAACAGGTCATTAAGGATCAAAACATAAAGAGCACATAATTAATATAAATATGTCTATTTAATGTCAATTATGTTAATATTGTCAGTTTCTTTAGATATTAGTTTTTCGGTTTAACTAACACTTATATATTCTGCAATTTTTATGAATCAAAAAATGTCCATGTTTACACATTATTGGAGTTTAAAATCATCACAAGGCAAGAGACCCTCACAATTAAAGCTAATACATGATTGAGTTGATTAGAAGAAAAATCCAAGATGATCACTTTGTTTTTTATTTAATATTATATTTAATAATATAACATAATAGGAAGAATATGCTCATAATATATACCAAAATATCAAGGATACCTATTATCACATTATTAGGCCAATGATATGATACAAAAGTGGAAGAATTACCTAGGTAAAAATCAAAACATTACTTAACACAATTTACGAAAGTGAAAAACATCTTGTACAAAAATAAGCACAGATTTTTACATAAACCTCTGCTTGATGTGATTCAAAGTGCACTAGAAAGAAGACATTTAGAAGTTTCCAATTATATAAAGTTCATAACTTAAATCAATCGAAGTTGAAAGAACCATTTTTTATAAAGTGAGACCAGTAACGAGGAAATTTCAACAACAAAGTGTCTCATGACTCGAAAATGACTTGTTTTAATATAAACTTTTAGATCCAAATATTCAACCCAGAGGGGGAGGGAGGGATGAATAGATTGATTCAAAATTTTTCTCTCTATGCAGCGGATTTAACAGCTTTGAACACTACTGTTCTATTCATACTATTAAGATAGTCTGAAGCAGAGATTCAGTGGTCTGCAGCAGAGATTCAGTAGTCTATAGTAGAGATTCAAACTTTATAAATTTGTCTCTGTTTGGATGTAATAATTAATTTCTAACAGGTTTTAAATATATTAAGCAATGAAAGTAAGTAAAAGATACAATATTTATACTGATTTAGACACTCGTTATCAATTGATAATCAAGAGCTTAATCTAGTCTTCCCTTGGTGAACAGTTTAGTCAAGTCAAGAGGTGAGTTTACTATCTTCTTCTTTGAAACTTACAAGAAAAACCCTTTTTACAAGCTATCTAACTTGTACAAAAGATGAAGAACCTAAATCCTTGTACAGATCCAATGACAAGACTCTGCTACAGCAATTGTTCTTCAATGCAAACTAGTGAATTCTCTTTTATGTATTCTTCACGATTTGACTCACTCTTTGAATTTTTGATTGCTTTGCACGCTTGCCTTTCAATCTCTCATCTAACAGCCTTACTCACTGAGCCTTAATGATCCCCTTTTATAGGCTGAGGGAATGAACCTGTGACCATGTACAGTATCTGATGTGACAGCTTGTCACATGTGTGTCCTAACTGATGTTGATAGCTTACCTACTTCAGATTTTCGTACTGTCACATTCTGAACCTCAAATCTTTGTTTGACTAAATTCAGACCTTTGACCCAAACCCCATCAACCATCTCTGCTCCACTCCAGTCTGCTACAACCTCAGTCTGCACCCAGTACTGTGAGACATAGTCTACACCCAGTTCCTGCTACAATCTTAGTCTACACCCACTCCCTGCTGCAACCTCAGTCTGCACCCAATCCCTGCTGTAACCTTAGTCTGTATCCAGATCTGATGTACTTTATACATTGCTGTGTTGGTTCTCGTCTGCAAGTGCAATCCTAAATTTTAAAGTATTTACAGGTCTTTTGTTGTCCATGTATGCTTTATCTAATTAGCCAAAATCCTCTGTAGTAGTGCGTATCTGGTGGCCCACATGATGCTCATCATTTGCGGCCGTCTGTTCTCTAGCATTTGACTTAAACTGCAACTATCTACTTGATTTCTACCCACTCCTTGCTGCAACCTCAGTCTGCATCCAATCCCTGTTGCAACCTTAATCTGCACCCAAATCTGATGCATTTCATGCATCGCTGTGTTGGTTCTCGTCCGCAACTATAATCCTAGATCCTGAACCATTTGTAGGTTTTTTGTTGCTCATGTATGCTTTAGCTGATTAGCCAAAATCCACTGTATTAGTCTGCATCTGGTGACCCACACGATGCTCCTCATCTGCGGTCATCTGCTCTCTAACATCTGACATAGATTGCAACTATCTACTTGATTTCTAGTCTAAGCACACTAAAAATATTATGGCTAATACTCCTAATTTTTGTTCATTAGTTTCTATACAATTTGAGGGATTGCACAATCCTATCACAAACATATATCAAACAAATGGAATAATACTCAAAACACTCCAATAATTAATTAAAGTAGCAAAATAACTTAAAATGACACGAAAATTTATTTGAATACATGAAAACCCACCTAAAGTCAAGTGTAAAATAATGTAAATAAGTGATATAAATGTCACTTATCACAAGTCGTGGAAGCTGTGGTAGCTGGATGTCAAGAATGCTTTCTTACGTGAAGAGCTAGATCATGAGATTTACATGGAGCAACTGAAGAGATTTAAAAGCAAGATCTACCCTTCACACATGTGCAAGCTGAAAAAGGCACTCTATGGCTTAAAGCAAGCACCGAGATCATGGTATGGAAAGATAACTGAATTTCTCATTCAAAGCGGGTACTTAATTACACCAACACACTCAAACCTATTCGTGAAGGTTTGAATTGAGAAGATAGCAGCAGTTCTTATCTATGTAGATGATCTTATCATCGCAGGAGATAATAAAGAGGAGATTAGAGAGACAAGGGTAAATCTGTCACTCCGAATCTAGATGAAAGAGATTGGAGAGTTGAAGCACTTTCTTGGCCTTGAAGTGGACCGAACCAAGAAAGGTATTTTCTTGTGTCAGCAAAAGTATTCCAAGATCTTCTGTGAAGTGCGGAATGCTTGACTGTAAACCTATTTCAGCACCGGTGGAGGCGAATGCAAAGTTGTGTTCAGCTGAAGGTAAAAACCTTGAAGAAGCAACAATATATAGGCAAATAGTGGGAACCTTGATCTATCTCACTCTATCAAGGCCTGAAAATTCCTACGCATTTGGTGTAGCCAACAGAATACTAAGAAGCCTGATTTGAATTCAGTACAACGAATTCTAAGATATGTCAAAGGAACTATTGACCTTGGCATTCTATATAGGAAGGAAGAATATTCCCAGTTGATCGGACTATGTGATGTTGATTACGCTGGAGATCACGATACTTGAAGGTCAATTACTAGCTATATGTTCAATTTTGGAACAGGGGTTATCTCTTAGTGCAACGAGAGACAACCAAAAGTGTCTTTGTTAAATACAAAGCCAGAATATCGTGTAGCAACTATGATAGTACAGGAGTGCACACGATTGATACAGCTGATGGAGGATCTTCATCAATCTATTGATTATGCAGTGAAGCTCTATTGTGATAATCTATCAATAATCCGATTGACAGATAATCCGGTATTTCATGCTCATAGTAAGCATGTGGCGGTTCATTATCATTTGGTTCGGGAGAAAGTGTTGCAAGGGAAGATCGAGTTGAAGTACGTCAACACTAATGATCAAGTTGCAGATATCTTTACGAATGAACTTAACAGAACTAAGTTTGAAGATTTCAGAAAGCAACTTGGTATGATTACTCGTTCAGCATTGAGAGAGAGAAGTCGTCGAGAGGGAGTGTTTTTCCACATGTGCATAAACTTCCTAACCCCTATATAATGAGTGCAAATCTTCCTTGTTACAACATAACAATAATAACACAACAAAGTGCAGAGAGAAAGAATCAAGGAACTCTCTTACATCATCTTAGTGTTGTGTAATATTTTCTAGAGTGTTTCCAAAAGTAAAAATGTGATGTAATTAGTGAGTTGTAAACACATTTACAGTGTGACTGTTTTATAAAAATATACAAGTTTGTAATATTATACTTTTATTAAAAATTATATTTCTCGATATATTTTGATTCTGACGATCCAATTTTCTTTACATCCTCATCATACCTTGATAATTTGTAGTAGTAGTATAAGTACGAGTGGATATGGTGATAAAAAAAATGAGGGAAGGAGTTTGTAGAAGAGTCAGGATTTGGTTATCAATATATCCTTTGCCATGAACCCAAGGGTATATCCGACTACATCCATGACGGGAAAGTATATCAGCATGCCAGGCTAATTTCCACCAAGAAACTGGAGTCGCAGGAGGGAGGAGCTCGCAGTACGCATCTTTGACTATGATCTTTCTATTAATATGAAGAGGAGAGGTTTAATACCAGCTTGTTTCAGGACATCTCTAATCTTTAACATAGAATTCTGACACTCCTGAGTTTGATAATTAAGCATAGATTCCAAACTATGATGCTTCATATAATTACCATGAATCCAGCACACCCACAGGTCACATCCAATCCTCTTGCTTCTCTAATCTTCTTCACCTAAAATACAACTCTAAGTGATTTTACATAATCTAATGCAAGCCGCCCCCTTGCATGGATAATTTCACAATTTGACAATCGTCGATGAAAAGAAAAGATGAAGAAAACCATTACATGTTGAACATGGACTAGGATTTACGCTTCAAACCTGATAAAGAGCTACAGAAGAATGAGGCAACAGCATATTGTGGTGATAAACCTAGTGGCGCCAAGCTAGATACGATGTTTCTATTAGCTCAATATGTGGAGCTGTGACACGAGTCACGACATCGGTCTGTGTCTGTAGTCTATATGTCTTGAGAATTCCCACAGCAGTCATTGACAAAATCACAGTTGCTTATGGCTTAGAAACCCAAGAATCACCGGGAGTGAACCAAACAGAGTATAGATGGAGCTGATCATAAGAATTGTAATCCGAAATTTAATGGTTGACCGAAAAAAATAAAACTCAAGATCTATGTATACATTATACTTGGCATTTCATACTAAACAGATCCATATGTATACCGAACAAAATCATAACTGATAGTATGCATCAAGAGTCAAAACTTTTGCTGAATGGAGCCAATCTTGTAAGCAAATGCCCTTGAAGGCTTTCAACGCTCAAAAGATTGCCAGCAGCAGAACACACATTTTTGCTAACCTAAAAAAGAAATAAAGATCACAGTGGATTGACATAGTGGGCGATCCGTTTCAGACACTCATGAAAGGCAACAGTGAACTCGACTGGCTAACCATAGATTTCATCTGTGAGTCTATCCTCTTTGAACTTTTTAAGCAAACGACAGCAAAGAGGATTTATCTCATGTTTGATGTGCTGCAAACCTTAATCTAAAAGGCATGGCAGCTTGACAGCTAATATTTACTAAATTCATCAGTAGAAACATAGCACCACCGCCTGCTGAGCATGCACTAAAATTGGAGCATTCAAAAGCTACGAGCTCCTTCGTCACCATGCTGGTACAGATCTCTAGCTAATCAGAGCAATAGCCAGATTCTAGAATGACTCATCTTTGATGATCAGCAACAGTATAACATCTTCGAATCTTCAGGGTATAACTTATGACATTCAACAGAAAGGTGATGCCTTCCATTCATTCAAAATGTACCCCAAGTTATATAGGGACCTATCCTTATTCATATACTCCCCATGACCAACTTGCATTTGCCCAAAACACCCCTTTGAAAGATTGGAGTATAAATGAAGACATGCCAATCAAATATTTCAACACCATATTGGATCTTAAAAAATTATTAGCTCCATGTTTTTAACTACGCAACACATTAAATCACAAATGTACGGTCACATTTGAAAATCAAGGATAAATAACACATTAGTAAACATTTGAGAATAAAATGCATTACATCAGTTCAATATATCCCCAACGAGCGAAAAAGGGTCTCCCGATACAAGGTTTCATATTTTAAGAAAGACCCTGAAACAGTCTTGCAAATTCGCAATACAAGAACTTAATCAAGAAAGCATATCCCATAGCCTGAGAAATTACCACTCCCACTTCGTTGGATCTAGCTCGTCCTCATCGAACTCTATAATCTTTCCATCATCATAAGGGTCTTTTCTAGGAGGACCAGGAGGAACTGGAGGTCTTGGGGGACCTCTTCCTTTATTCTTCTTATGCCGCCTTGCCTGACATTTTTTTTTTGGTCAAAAAAAATTTGACTAATTTCAAAAAGGAAAAATCTTTCATGCAGTCTAACCCTACAAGTAACAACATGACAGTGACTAATTCCGAAAAGATTTACATAGACCGATTACACCAATGATATCTTTGAATAATTACTTCAAAGTATAGAAAAACTTAAGTAGAAAGCAGTATTTTTTATAGAGCGCCACACTTGGAGCTGAAACTTAGGCTGGACAGAAAGAAAAAAAAAAAAAAAAACAGGGTCTTCAGGGACACCAAACCAACCATCATCTATACCCCTAACTCGACAGACACACTCAAAGACTTCTCTTCTTAAATATACACTCACCCGAACCCTCTATTAAGACAAGCACATCTACTAAATAGCACAATAATTTTATATTTCTAGCACGATCCTTCGGAATATACTTGCTCCATTCAAAAGCAAATGAAACATTTGATCTTATTCACTATTCAGCACGAATTTTGAGGAACTTCATTTGTCTTCTTAACGACGCATTAAAATTATGTCATTGGCCCATGATGAAGTGTATAACATAAACTATTATTAATTTTTCACGATAATTTCACTACAAATCATGATTCATCATCCAATGACGCTAGTCAAATTTTACATCGGCAAATACCCATTGTCAAATTATTTCATTTTTTGGGATGGTGGGTGTTTGTATAGAAACCACATAGGGGGCCTGGGTTTGGTAATCTAGGCATTTATGTGGTGGTTTCAGTTGATAAGCTCTGATCTGTGCTCACTTTTCCTACAATCACACCAGGAAACGATAGACCAGTTAGTTAAGCCCGAGGCCGAGGTGACGTCCTCAAGAGCCAACTCCAATTCTTAAGTCAATATGATCTCAATGGGCTCGATATTCACAGCAGAATTAGGTCTATATAAGCATAACTTTTTGGACTGTGGGGAAGATATTTATATTAAAATATTCTACACATCCTTGACATACACTTGACACAATCTTGTGCATTGTTTAGTCACCCATTTCCCTTACGTCATTTGTCTGTTTCCAATAGGTCATTGGCTTAAGGGTGTTGGATTTTTCAATGTACTTTTAGCCCATTGGCATGGTTGCTATTTTGGTGCCGACTTAAGTATTAACCAAATAAGAATCAAGGTCAAATGTAAACCAACTGACAATAAATCGAGATACAAACAATGCCAATATAAACATGGTCGGATTCATTTCGTCCTTATTGAGTAGATAGGGATATAATGACCTGAAGTAGACATGTGAGAAAATTCATAGTATGTTGTTTTGTGCTTTTATTTAATCATAAAATTTACCTATCACTAATACGAATCAAGTAACGAATGGACTGAAGCAGAAAGATCTTACGGGTTGTTTGATATCGTTCCTCAAAATTGTGAAAACCAAAATTAGTAAAAAACACACACTTCATAAACTAAATGTTTTTGTGTGTAAACGGAATCTCGAATGTTGTACTAAGATGAAACAGGAAAAAACAACTGAATTTTTTTTCTAGTTTTCTGATTCTGTTTCATACATTTGAAAAACAGAAATCAATATCAAACATCTCTATTTCATCAGTCAGCCAGGGAAACAAAAGTAGAAAACCAAAAACTACAATAGCAAAACAAGCCCTTAACTATTCTTTTTTTTTTTTAAAAAAAAAAATCTTCTTCTCTGGACTAACATAAAGATATATGAAAAAATCCAAACAATCTTATATGAAAAATCTTACAAAATTTTCAAATTTATTTTATTTTAATCAAGTAAAAAAAGTATATATAATATTCCTATATGCAAAAAATTTCATTAAAAAAATTCGTTTAAAAGATCCTAACAATCTTGTACATAAAATTAACATTTCACATAGTAAATTAGTAATTTTCTTTACAAGGATGATAAAATTATAGCTAATCTTATCTACAAAGATATTATAACATATATTTTTCACAACATCATAATCTAGATAACATATGAAATATATTTTTATATTATTTGCAAAATCATTAATTTTGCAGCTATCAATATATTACTATAATTATATGTTGGTTCTTATACATTAATGCACGGACGAATACTCTATTTTTTTTAGGAGTCGATTTTTAGATTATAATTTTTTTCTCTATCTTTTAATTCAATATAATAATTGATATTGAGGACTAATATAAACCACAAATGTAAATTGTAATACTTAAACCAAGCTATCAAAAAAATACTAAAATGAATAACAAATCAATTTTTAAAACAATGATATAGATAAGTATGTTGATTCATTATGAAAATTATTTATTTTAATTATGATTATTCATCACGTACAACACATCGATCAACATTCTAGTTCGTTGTCAAGTGATTTTGGGATGAAACCAGAGATTGATGTTTGATTAAAAAAAACACAACTCTCAATTCTAGCTCATGTCAAGTGGAGTTGTCTCAATGCTAAGCGGCTCCCCGATTCGACACATGAGGAATATAAGGAAACAACCTCTCTATATAAATAGAGATGAAATCTGCGTACATCACTCTGTCTTATAAGGATGTCCTCCCCACATCCTACACTTGAATAGATTATGTGTGTACGTTTCTTTCTCCTTTTCTTTTCTTTTTTAACTCTCAATTCTAGCCCATTCTCATCCAAGTTCTCCATTCATCAACAAACCCACATATCAAAATCACAAACCACTGCTTCCCCAAATTTGATACCTAATACTACACCAATGACCAAAGTATTCCGTCATACACCGAGTTTGGGGAGAACAGGATATATGCAGATTTAACCTTATTACGAACAACACGGCAACTGTATTCTAATACCCTCACAAAAAGTACACTAAAACGTTGATACCTAACACGGAGTTAATAAATAAGTAAATGAAACCGAACACGAGAGCGAAGAAACCGACGTACATTTCCGAAGGAGTGACTGAATCGCTTCCCCCTTGCAGTCTTCCGGTCCCCTCTGCCGCAATAAACTGACAACACACATCCAAACAAACAAAAAATCTCAACAGAAGCACAGATACCAACACAGAAGATCCCAAGATCTTCGAGTAAGGGGTTGATTTGATTGATTGACTTACTTAATGGCATGGAGGGAGAGCGAAAAGAGGTCGAGATTGATGAGGCGAGGGATGCACGGAGAGGCAGAGCGGCAAAGGAGCGAGCGGCTGGAGACGAGAGAGGATAGAATTGAAGGTGTGTTGGGGAGATGCTTAGGAGCAGGGACGCCATTGGAGGAGTCGGGGATGAAGAAAGACAAAGTGGTGGTGAAGCGGGGTTTGGGAGGATAAGAATAGGCTCGTTTCTATCCTTTAGGGAAAAAAAAAAAAAGAACGTTAGTCTGTTGTTGTTTTGCTTCTCATCGCACCCGGGGGTTCAACATAGGAGTGAAAATGATATGATATATAATATGAATATTATAGATATTTAATTTTAAAATTTTATTAATTTTATAATTATTTGAGATGAATATATTTAATAATATATCGTAATTTATTTGAGAAGTATTATTTTTTTAATCGTAATTATAACACAATTATAATATGAATATATTTAGTAATCTTTCTTATCGTAATTATAATACTTCAAATCTTTTTAGGTGTCTTTTGATGACTACTCCCTTTTGTTGCAGGTTTGTTTTGCTCCTTCTATGTGTGTATCCTTTTCTTGATGTCTACTTGTGTTACTCCTTTGTTTCCTACAAAAAAGTACTTCTTCTTCAATATTTATGGAAACATCTGCCATTTGTTTGGCTATAGTTTCTTGATTAGCCAATAAACTTTTCAAATCTAAGATGGATGGTGGAGTAGGTCAGCCTTGCACCGTCGTTACAAAGGCATTGTATTCTGGCCTCACTCCATGGATAATAATCCTCCTTATCCTGGGCTCACTGATGTTAGATTCTGGATCTAATTGAGATATGTTGCGACATAATTTCTTTAGAGAAATATTTGTTGATTGACATACCTTCTTGTTTAAGAGATATCAACTCGTTCTCCAAGAGTATAGTCGGGCATCGTGCTTTTGCGAAAAGAGTGACTTGAAAGTGTCTCATACTGCCTTCGGAGTATCTGCTTCCCGTATATGTTCAATTAACTCCTTCTCAATGGTTGTCTTGAGCACGTACATAGTCTTTTCGGCTTTAATCTTTCATTTCCTAATTGCATCGACATTCTCCGTGGAAGGTGGTGTGACTTCATTATCACTAACAACCTCCCAAAGATATTGGCTTTACAAATAGGATTCTATGCAAGTACTCCAATAACTATAGTTGTTGTCATTGAACTTCTCGAGTCTATTGGTTGTGCTCGAAAGACCCGCCATGACTTCGGGGTCTTGAACTAATCGGACCGACATTCTTTTCACCCACTAACAACCTGGAGGATGAGAAAGTGACCAAAACAAGATATTTTATTGATATTGTGAAAATGATACAACACTCACACCTCTAACTTCTTGATTCAATGAAAACACTATACACTTTGTGGACACAACTCACTCTTACATCTTGGAGACTTTTACTTGTGTTGGATGATCTTACAACATTGACATAGTCCCTATTTATACTACTCATCTCATTAAATAGACGATGATGATTAAAATGATCCAAAAATTAAGAGATATTTATCTAGAGTTCTTCAAGAATAATGTTAAAAAAATATTTCCTTAAATATTTACATGGATTGTTCTAGATAATATTTTAGAAATTACACCACAAAAATCTAGAGAAAATTTGTAAAAATAAGTTTAGGACTTTGAACTTTCTTTTTGGATTTGGTCTTGGGTTTGCTTTTGGATTTGGGATTGGGTTGGTGTTGTAAACCCAATAGGTCTAACTGCCACGTTAGGAAGCTCTGCCGGCTTGTTTGGTTCTGAGTTCGCCGCTCATCACCCTCTTCGCTTCTAAATCCCCCACTAATATCATCTTCCTCTCCAACCCATTCCTCGTCAAAAAGACGACATATACTGCCTCGCTGCGGAGTGCGAACAAGAGCAAAGACCACCGAATACGTTGGAAGACGAGAATAGATTTCTACACTATGTGGCTGGCTTCGAGCTTGTAATCAAACCTCGCTGTTGTGACCATTAATGTGAGTGAGTTGAGTTGTTGATTGTGTGCGGATTTGAGATGATGAAAGGAAAGTGTGGGTTTGTGTATGAATTGATGGAATTTGAATGTGATCATCTACGGTTGCCCGAGGGAGTGGTCATGGTGTAGAAGGGAGTGATGAGAGTTAATGATTAAAGTTGTAGAGGAATGGGTGAAACGAGTTTGGTGAGGGGCATTAATGACTTTCACTTATATTTAGGTACCTAAATAAAAATAAAAATATGATTAGATATTTAGATGTGTTTTGAAATATTTTGGATACTAATGTGTAAGTGAAATTTATCTCAGATATTTTATTATAATTTTTCGCATGTTATAAGTATAAATTTGTATGTGGCTAAAACAATACAAATATATTTATCATGATTATATTGGACAAACATTACATATGATAAGAGATAGTGAACAAATGAGGTTTTAAGTTACATATATTGAAAATAAAAATAAGAAAGATAGAGAAAAATAATATCCCTACTAGCATAACCACATTTATTAAGTATAAATTTGTGTGTGGCTAACAATACAAATACTTTTATCATAATAATAACTACTTTTCCAAACATACTACTACAAATATCAACAATTCTATTTTAACATCAAGCATTCTATCAATATGAGGAACATCCATTTATCCACCGACTTCACAGGACTTCCAGGACTGAATCCTGAAGCTCTAGAGATGCGCTGCTGGTTGAGACGAAGAGGCTGGTGGATGGCATTGGTAGCACTTAGCGAAAAGCCCAAAGGTATCCACTTGCTTCACAAAGTTGGTGATGCTTGCCCATCCTCCAAATCCAAATCCCACCACCAGTACCCAGACAACTACGAACGCGTTTAGAACATACACTGCCGTCCAGCTTGGGAGGAAGAAGGGCAGTTTTCCTACCGCATTCTGCAATTTCATGTAACTAACAGATTGTAATGACAGATTCAATATACGATGAAAGTTCGCATTTTTCCTATATCCAAATACAGAAGATAGTAATGAGAGAAGCTTTAGTATAACTATCACTACCTATTAGGATGGAGCTCTACACTGAGAGTATTGAGGCAACAGACTGCGCTCATGGATTACACAAATCTAAGCTGCTACACTGATAATAATTTTGGCATTTTGAGTTTGATCAGGGCACCTATGGTTGCTTTGATTCAGGTCTCATATTACTTCCAGCAGTATTCAATTTTGTACAGAGAGATAACACAAGTATATATGAGGGGAAAAAATCAGGACAGAAGAAGGTTAAGATAAAATACCTGGCGAGCTTTAGCTGTCCTGTAAGTAAGCATATGGGCTAAGGCTGGTATGATATAGACGGTGAAGCTCACCAACAAGGCTCCCACAGCGGAGTTGATGGGTCCGAAGAACGGGAATATAATAGCCAAGAACCATATTGGGATCACCACGGGCAGTCTAACAACTGCCCTCAGCAATAAGCTCTTGGCATTGTGCACGCCCAACACCTTCTCCCACACAAAGTATAGAGGCGTACAAGCAAATCCAAATGTGATGAACTATAAATAACAAAGAAATCCAGTGACTGAGTCAGCAACAGTTGAAGGATTAATGCCAGGACTTTCGATAAGCCAAACGGGCTGGCGAGAGACTGTATTGACCTGGTGAATGAGCATTAGGATGACTGCAGCGTCACGGAAGCAGGTCCGAGGGAGGAGTGAAAAGGCGTTAGCATGGTTTAAAAGTTGATCACCAAATGCCCAGTAGACAGATGCAGCTGATGGAATCGTAAGAGTGAACACATAAAGGGTGGCGAGAAGGTAAATATGCTTAAACTTCTGTGGTTTCCACATGGCATGCATGATTTCCCTGGAAAATATGCAGCAGCCTCGAGTTTGATGAGATCAATTACTTAATTGTAAGTCCTCTAGCCATTCAAAACATGCATTGTGACAGTTTAAACTTCAATCCGAAACCATCACTGTGATCATACTAGGAGGCTCAGGTTAGCACAAAGAAATTGCCCAACTCAAAAAAACAAACAAACAAACAATAAATAAATAAATAATGAGTGAGTGAATGAATAACTGATAAAATATAATATAATCAAATATTGTAGAAGAAATAGACTCATGTATTTTATTTGAAGTTATGGAAGAGACGCCAGAATTTCTTTTGCCAAGACCTCTAATGTAGACAAGAAAGTGAAACAATTGCGTTTCTCTAAATAGTGGTAGCCACCATATAAACAAGATTAGTGACATTCATTGTTCAACATGCAGAAAGTTGTAAATTGTTAGATATACATTAATAGGGTTTTCAATCATTTGTTCAGACTTTTTATAAAGATGGTTCTTCGACATAAATCACTTACACTGTAACAGCATGCCCGCCAAAAGTAAATAATATGTTTGTAGCTCCAGTGAAATAGAGCACCAACTTAGTTGGGCCAGAGTGGGTAACCTTTGGCGTCTGCAACCAAGCATAACAGATAACTAAAAGTCAATCTTCCTGAACCATACTGTAAGAAGTGAGAACCATTAATCAGTTCTCAAGGGAAGGGAGCTAATGGAACTGAAGCACAAGGTAGTACCTGGCCATGGACAAGAGCTGCAATGGTCAAGTACCAAGCGGTATAGGTGGTCATTCCAAGGCCAAGGAATGCCCATATTCTGTAGTTGTGAAAGGAGGGTATGAACACAGAAGTGGCACAGCAGGCCCCGAAGATATAGGTCCATGTTCTCTTATCTAAGTGATCATTTACGTAGTATATATTGCTGCACTCAACCAAACAGAACATACCCACCAGAAGTCAGTTGCGACAAGCAAAGCTCGAACCGCCATACGACTATTGGAGCAATACCAGACATGGAGAAGGGGAGTGGAAACCGTCTAACCTTGCACATGCTATAAGTTGGATGACTGAGCCAAAGACGAGCAAAGTACAGTTGAAGGCCAACCCAACAGCTTTCCAGTATGGCCCCAAGAGACCGTCCAATACCTCGTACCACTGGTCATTCATAAAAGAGATGAAAAAAGCACTTCATGACCTAAATGCCTATGCTCGAACACAAATGCAACAATTTCCAATCCAGATATGTAAAACAATTTCTTTCTTCTTGGCGGAATAAGCTGTGCATCTAAGAGTAAAGCATCAAGGTATAGAATAGGGAATACATCAAAAAAAGGGCAAAAAAACAAAAAAGTATAGAATAGAGAAGGTGCTCAAATTTCAAGCTTACCTCCTTCGAAAACAAATGGAATCCTGCCTGCTGATTGAGACCAGAAACTACGTTTATTAAACTAGGATTCAATTTTTTTCTTATGGAAATTTAATCTTCTATCTAACAACGACATGAACAGAGGTTTGCACACTTTCCAAAAGAAATTTAACAGGCAAGTCAGTTTCGTGTTTCTATTGATCACGCACTTCATATCAAATAACCAACTGAACTGTGTTTCCTTCCAGTTAAGTCTAAATGAAAGACAAGGATCTTGTATTAAATACTCAACATCGAACTTCATACTCCTGTAAGATCTTTGCTTATCACTATGACAAATATCAATGTATTGAATATCACCCAGCTGGACAAAAGACTTGGAAACAAAAAAACACACTCAAAATCATCATTCAAATTGTTTCCTCGTAATTATCTTTCATAATATTCCAACGTGATTCAGAAACTAAGCGCCAACAGTTTGATAATTTGTGGATAATTTTGGATTCTGACCTGGATGACATGGTTCTTGAAGCTATCACCTTCTCTCTCCCTTCTGATACGGTACTCTATATAGAGAATGCTGATAAGATACGCTGTCCAACTGCCCATCAGACCATAGAAAACCTGCAATATTACACCTGATGCCATCCCCATTTGGGAGAAGGAATATGGCAGTGTCAACAGCACTTGAGCCACCTGCAACACGCCATAAATCAAACAGGTTAGAGCACTCACATCGGGATACTATGAATAGATACTCCACTTTATCTCTAAACGACAAATTTCTTTTTACATTTCTTTCCACTAGCACGAATGATTGTATAACATTAGAATAGTAATGCTTCAAACTTTTCACAACTCATTGCCTATATTATTTAGGAAAATTATCCAGAGACTCAGAAAAAAAATAACTCCTAATAAATACCACATTTTTTTTCTTTTTATGGGAAGTACTCATGATAAAAAAAATCTGCCACTTTCCTATTCATTAATATTTATTAAGATTTGTTAGGATTTGAAGTGAGTAATTCCAAAATATCCTCTCATTTCTCTTCTTTGCCGTCACCTTCATTATCTTCTTTCTACCTTCTTTGTCAGTTCTTTATCATCGTCAGTTCGTCGTTATTAACAATTTGTCGTCGTCGTCCGTTCGCCATCAGTTCGTCAGTTCATCGTCATCGTCCATTCATCAGTTCGTCAGTTCGTCGTCGTCAGTACGTCGGTTCATCGTCGTCGTCATCAGACATAAAATTAATGGATTTTAGAAAATTAAATTTTTATTCTAATGATTATATTTGGGAAAAATGATATGGGAATGAAATTATTTCTATTTTTTAAGGATAATTCCAATGCATTTTTTCCATATCGCCAAGGAAATCCTATACAAAATAAATACTCCCTCCGTCCTTTAGATATAACCATTTGACACGACATATGATTTTATATGTGTTGGATTTTTATGAATTTTAGTGAAAAATATATTTTTTTTCATAGGGATAGTGGGGCAATATGTAGCAAACAATCATGATTTAATATATTTTATATGGAAAATTTACTCAAAAAGAAAAGATTATAAGTATTTTGGGATAACTCAAATAAAAAATTGTTCGGACGGAGGCACTAAAAAACACAACTATGGTGTCTTGGCAATAGGTAAGTCTCACCATATATATGAAAATGATAACCAATCAACGTTGGATCTAGCCAACCTCCGCTTAAAAAAAATGAATGGATCATTTTCAAATTCTAAATAACCTCCAAAAAAAGCAGATCATTAACGTTGGCTAGAAACCAATGTTAGCCTAGACAATTTACATTCTTCTATCCTTGAAAATTCTTTATAATCATCAAAACATCAAATATAACGAGTATAATGTATTTATCTCCCAACACATATGAGCCCCAGCTTGTTAGCATCATGGACCTTAGAGTAGCAACAACTATAACTTGCAATTGGGTTTTTTTTTTTTTTTTTGATATAGTAAAATCCTGAAAGCAAGTTATGAACCTGATTGGAAGCACAGCTGAACCAAGCATCATAAACAGAGCCACCATGCCAAAGAAGACCTTTCACACTAAACCCATCAACTCCCATCTCGTCATCTCCCTTGTCGTCCTCTCCCACTGCTGCTTCCGATTCCTCCGGTTTCAGCTCGCTCATCTTTGCTCAATCCAACAAATCACAATCTTCCCTGCACCAAAATCAAGCTTAAACGGGGAAAAAAGTACTAACATACTCCACAGGAGATATTTCGTCCAGCGTTAATAGTTGTTGACACCAATAGTGCCAATGTGTAAGAGAGGAGGAAAGGCAGGGAGGGGATGCGCCATTTTTTTCTTGTGGAATAAATGAAGTGGGGCGACAGAGAATACATAATTATTTTGAGAATAAATGGGCCGTCTTTTTTCTTGTCTTTTCCATGACAATTGGGAAGATTTCTTGATAGGTAAGGAGGCATCGATGAAGAAAATATATTGATGGAGAATTTATGCCTAGTAGGAAGGAATCTAAAGTGCTTGAGTAGTCATAAAACTTTGTTTGTGAATTTAGGAGCAAAAGAGATTTAGTTTGTATTTAAAAAAAAAATCTGAAAAATTGATCAGCTAAAATGATGATTATATTCCCCTGTTTTCAGCGCCTCAAGATCATTTTCAGCAGCTAGTGCTGTGACCTTTTCTCCAAGGGCCCTGTTTTCATGAAAATTATAACCTCTAAGAAACACGACCATATCTTGAATCTGGATGGAATGGCATCTCTTCAGTCATACGTATGGCTTCTACAAGACAGCCTGCCCTCGCCAAGAGATCAACTATGCATGCAAGAGTAGTGCTCTAATCCGGGGTCGATGTGATACTATGATTGCATTAGATGGAACCATTTTTTGTGCCTCTTCTACTAATCTGCACTGATCACACAAGGATAATATTGCAGTAAATGTGATATCATTTGGTTGTGTGCCAGCGTGCTGCGTATGACAATAAGCTTTAGACAGTGTAATCCGTGGCCGTTGGTTGCATAGCCTGTCCTCATTACATTCCACGATGCTTGATCCAATTTCTCCATTTCGACTTCTCTAATGAAAAGTTTGTAAGAAACAGATCTTTCTACGTCAAGGCTTAATTGGATTAGGTTGCTCGATGAAGCTAAGCATTCAGATTCCAGATAAAGGAAAGATGACAATACAATGATAATAATGAAGATATGATGTCCAATGAATAAGATACTAGCGATATCCAACAATCGAAATGCCATCCAATCCAAAGCAATAAAGAAAAATATAAAAACTCACCTAATCTAAAGAGTTCTGAACTCAAAGACAAACAAAATGTATGAAAAAAAAAAACACAAAATGTCCATACTTATAGAAAAACTAAAAAAGTTAGAAAATCTGAAGAAAATCTCATGAATATCTTTCGGATAAGTCGTACTGAGCTCTCTGGAATATCTTTTGTCTTCGTCATGATTGCGACCATCGTAAAAACAGCTTCTAGACACTTTTCTGCCTTGGTCACGATCCCGTCACAATCGTGACCAACCTTGAAATAGTCGAAAACGTTATTTTTTCGCATCGAATTTCGTCTTGATCAATGCTATTCCTCATGTAACTCTTATATCATAATAAAACACGTCAAAATGACATCGTTTTCACCTTCATAATGACCTTGAATTATCACCTATGCGTAGTTCGATTTTTATGTATCATCCACCCTTAAAATAGCATCAGACGTATCGGTTTAACTCCAAAACACCTCAAAATGTCTTCGAACATCAACATCATCATCCAATGCATGTGAAAGTCACTTAAAATTATTAGTATCATCATCACTGATTGTCAAATCATCAACGATCGTCAAATCATCAACCATCGTCAAATCATCTCACTTCATCACGATTATCTCCAAACATTTTCTATCCATTTCACAAATCATCAAAAGTTACTCTTCTCGATCAAATCTATAATGAAAACATTTAAACAACAGTATCAATATTCCAAAACTGAAACTAAACTAAAAACATATAATAAATGACTATAATGTGACAAACAAAAGATTTAATATATAAAAAATGAATATTTTGACACTCATCATTACTCCATCCAAAAGTTTTCGATCTTAACTGCACTCTTCCTTTAGGAGTTGCATATCTATCTCGATTCATTGAGCACTCTATTTTGTAGTGTTTGCATCCATCCACCAATCACCTCTTTTCATTGGAGTTCGCCCCAATCAACTCTTTCTAAAAGAGTTTTCAATCGACATTATACCCATTCCATCATATAAAATGTGTTCTTTTTCCATACGATTTTCATGCCTTGTAGAATTCTTTATAGAAGAAATTTCATCCATCAAACCAAATCGAACTCTTTTCACATGAGTTGCACTTATCTCTTTCGCAAGAGTTTACATTGAGCCTCCCAATTGTTTTTTAGCAAACTTTGAAATTTATAGGATTTTCATTTCTGATGAACCCTAAATTATTGAACAACTGTTTTTAAGCACATTCTTTCTTGTTACTTTTAGACTCAATCTCGTAGAGTATCGATTCCACATCACTAGTTGTACCTTGAACAAAGCTTTGATTCTGTAGGTTGGTTTTCTGAAAAATCATGTGTTTTTATATCGAGTCATTATCATTACACTAATCACTGAATGCATAGAATTGTCATATCTCATTGTAGCATTCCGATGTCACTTAAAGGGTTTAGGCTCAGGATCAAAAGATTTTTTTCAACCAAAACTATTTTAATGGTAGAGTGTATGTCTCATCATAATCATTTAGAACGGAAGAACATTTCAGTGTTAGCCTAATCAATTTTCTTTGAGTGAAAACACATTGAGTGTCGAGGTTCTCTAACTCTTATGTCTAGCCCATACCTCCTTTGAAAAAGAACCAATAATCATTTTCACTTAGATCCTTTTATTGAGATTCACGAGAAAAATTATGTACGCTTAACAAACCAGACCTACAATAGATCTTCCACTTTTCTTTGGTAAGATATAAGCAACCACCTTTATAAATACGGGACAACCTTCTTAGGTATGATCAAGTTCAGAACTCTCTCCTGGAGAATCGTTCACTGATAATGAAGCTCAGAATCCAGAAAATGCAGATCAATATGAGAGAACAGACTCAATGAAGCTGGGGCACCCTATTCATCAGAAGAAGGATCGTACTCTTCTCAATTGACAAGCATAAAAAGCAGAGCAATCCTTGACTATTTTCATAACTATCAAATCAACACCAGGAGTCTGAATAAGAACCATGGATATTTTTCTCATTTGGCAACCATCAGAAAATAAAGTCATCCTTGACTATTGTCATATCCAACAGGTTGAGTCATTCAGGACCAGGAGCATCATTACTTATTAGGAAAAGAATAATCATCTACTCATTGATCAGCACAGAAATTAGTGCTTTTTGGTTGGCTACAATCACTCATTGTTGCTAACATCGATTTAATTTAATCGAAGTTAATTTCAAATTTTACTGCTGCTGAAACTACTGACGTTGTCCGTGGAGATTTGCAAAACCGTGACTTCTGTTTGCCAAACACAATTCTCCACCATAATATCTATTCAGCAATACCCTTGTTATGGATCGCCCGTCCCCTCCATTAATGGTGTATTAGTCCATTACATAAAAAGAAAAAAGAAAAAAGAAAAAATTGAGCAAAAGAGAGAGAAAAAAAAAGAGAAAAAAAAGGAAAAGCGCAGGAAAAAAGAGACTGAGAAACAAAAGGGAAAAGTGCTGAAAGTGATGGAGAGAAACAGAATTTCATTCATAGGAGATTTGAAGCATTCTATGACACTTGGCCATCGCAACATCACAATAGGTTGTTCACGATGAAAGAAGTCTGATATCAAATCTAATCAAAAGTTCTCCGTTGGACATCAACGGACTATTCATAAGTTCATCATCATGATAACATCCTGGAAAATCTCTACCTAACATCAGCAGAAGACCCATCTGCTCAAGTGCACCTAATATCCAGGTTCATCAGAAGAGTTTCTATCAGTCTCAGCAAAAAGAAAGAGTTTTGAATGTAGTCATACTCTTAAAAGTTTCTAAGCGCACAATAGGGTATTTGGGAAATACATTGGGTGTTATTTTGAGCCTTCTACAAATCCCGTCTTTGATTGCTTCAATCACGTTACAAGCCTTACAAGAGTCATACTTGACATCGTATAACTTATAGACATACCCCGTTAAGGGCCTAGTCGCTAGCATATTGGTGAGTATTTGAGCGACACATAAAGTGAGATGAGAGCCATAGAAAAATTCAATGTCGCAAAACGAGAGAGTATAACATAAATGTGAGTGGCATATCAAATGTGAGTGGCAGATTTCGCAGGTACGTAGGTAATCGATAAGCGATTCGGTTAATATATTCGTATATTTTCTATTTTTCCTAAGTTGTCACGTAAAACATAGAACTAGACAATAATAATAATAATAAACCATCTATCAAAGAAACCCTTGAAAATAAAGATTTCATCCAATGCAGGGGTGACCTGTACTACCTGACATAAAATGCAAAGTCAAATCGAACAACTCAATTCTGTACCAATTCAAACAGAAACTCCAATTTTTAGCAATTCACCTAATGAATTTGAAGAACTACAAGAACACGAAAATGCAACCATATTGGGAAGTGGTGTTGCATTGTTGAAAATTTAGGGTTCTAGCCAAAATCAATTTGATGATGAGTCGGATAACGAGTTTAGGTAGCTAAACTCCGAGGTTCTTTTTGAGAAAAAGGGTGACTTGAATGTAGATACAGAAGAAATTGATTTGTTCAATGTGAATTTGTTGGTGATGGTGTTACTGTTTTGAAAAATTCATTGTACTCATGTCAAGAAGTTCTTTTTAATTATTGATTTTTTATTTCTTTTATTGAATCTAGTTTTCACATATTTGAGGAATTGTAGCAAGCAACCTTTAAGGGTGTGTTTGGAATTATTTTTGTTTTCTGTTTTGTTTTCCTGAAACAAAAATGTTCATTTCTGATTTGTCTCTTAAACTGATGAAACGCAAAGTGAAAACAAAAAATAGAAAAAATAATTTTCAGGTTTAGTTTTTCAATTTCATCAAAATATAATAAATAAAGGTTTCATTTATAATGAATCATTTTATTTGATAAAATGATTTTTATTTTGATTATTAATTTTCTCTTTTAATATTGGTTTTGATTTTCATAATTTTAGACATGCATCAATATCAAACAATCCTTTTGAGTGTATTTAAGGGATTATTTGATATCACTGTCTAAAACTATAAAAAAAAACAAAAACAAAAACAGAAAGAAAAAATCAATTACAAAAATTGAAAAACACTTCATAAAATAAAATATTTTGTTTTTGTAAAAGAAACCTTGAATGTTGGAGACGAAATGAGAAACAAAAATAAAAAATCATTTTTATTTTTTATTTCTATAATAAATCAATATCAAATAATTTTATTTCATTAAAAAATAAAATAAAAATAAAAAATTAGAAACAATGGCGATATTAGGCTTTGGTCTTGGGTTTTTTTCTTGTGGTTTCTTTTTTTGATCTATCAGGGAGGGACACATGGGTTTGCACAGCAGGGATCCAAAGTTTCTCTCAGGCTACCGTTAGAAACTCGAAACCCTCCTCTTCTCTCTCTGGAACCCACGGTTGCTCACTCCAAATCCACAGTCAATCCGCCGAATCTCTAAGCAGATAAACCGTTTTCTCCATCTCTGCGCTATCGATCCCATGTTTTCTGGTCAAGTAAAGAGAAATCGATTAGGTTATTTTGGAAAACAAAGTTTTTGAAATATATATGCGGAGTGTGAATAACGAATTCATCGGTCAATTTGGGAGTTGATATGCAGCTTATCGTTGAGAAATATTTTGAAGGGAATAAAAGGAACAACAATCTTTGAAAAATCAGAGCTCTCTTTGTTTTAAGAGGTTCGATTTCGTTTTGTGTGTGTAGTGTGGCTGAAATCCGGATATGTTGGTTGAATTAACTTTAGAAAAAAGAAATCAACCTGTGAAAATAAAACCTATAAGGCCGTATGTGTTTGTAAAATAACAACCCTGTCCACGAAGGTGATTCCTTGTGTCATATGAAGAAAATGTGTTGGGCTGATCAAGTGGGAGAGGGAAAGCAGTTCTCGTGTGTCTTGTGTCATATGTTAAAAGTGGGATCTCCTGAGATGGGTAAAGATTGATTGATGATGCTGGGAATTGCGAGTCGTGACTTGAGGAATGGGCTGGCCTTAGGGTTTGAAGAGGATAGTAGTGAGCAGCTATGGAATACGATGCAGGATGTGGAAGCTCGAAGGAAGTACTCGAATGTATCTCGGATTGGATTTGTGTTGGAACTTTGAAGTACGATTGTGAACACGACTACAAGGCACTCTAAAATTTTGAGTGGATTACATGAAATACCGCTCGATCTCAAGATAGAGTTCCCTGCTAAAGGATACACACTTTGAAAGGTTAGCACAGGAAAATACATTCTCGTTGTTCAAGTAGTCATCTTGAGGCTTCAATCTGTAATAGAAAGAATCAGCAATATGTACAGTTCGAATTCTCATTCATGCCAACAAACAACTACAAGACTCATACAAGTCCTGTGATCCCTCCAAGCTCAACATAACAGGACAGACTTGCAACGAGGCAACCAAACTGGGTTCTTTGAGAATCTATTGCATTCGAAGTTTGTGTATCTCCTACTTTCACCTCCATTGTCTCACAAGTTTACAACTTTCGACCTTCACGCTTATGGAGTGTTCCTATACATGATGACTTGTTAAGTGTAACGCTACATCTCTACGAGTTCCAAAGGTTCGGCGACGGAAGATGAATCAACAACTCTTTGCATAGGCACACAGATATATATATATATATATATCCCTGCTGTCACTAGCCTCTGCCGCGAGGAGCCTCAATAGGATAACAGGTATCATCGCCCCCTGTGCTCCATAAGAAGTTTGCATACTTTGATGCATGGTATGGGTTGTCCGGTTCAGCTGCCATGGCTTGTTGATATCTTTCTTCCGCCCTCCAGATATCCTTCCTGATCAACCACAGGAAAGTTGCATACTGACTTAACGCCTCTGGATCCCACTGATCTGATTGTATAGCACGTTTGAAGCATTCCTCTGCCCTATAAAACCATGATGCCAAAACAAACCAAGAAACCTTAAGGTACTTTTCTTAGCATAAAAAAATGTCGAATCCATAAAAACAATATATGAATGGAAGAAAAATAAAACTACAAGGATTTTGTCTGGTTCACTGTTAACTATATTCATAGGCAAATACTTCAGCCAACTTCCGAGAGGGTTTCTTTTCACTAGTTGCACATTTAACCATAAACATAAAATCTCCTACTACTATACTTTTACGTGTTATCAGATCTGATTAGTATGGTATACTTCAAAAACGAAGTTGGCGTGTTACCATGGATCTACTCGAATCTTGTAAGTATTGATAAGCCTATCTAAAGAATAGTCTACACTATCATTCGTTCTATCTTGTCAGAGTAGGGACCAAATCACACCTGTTCTCAATAATCTGAATCCTTACTTAATCTCATAGTTGTCACATTGGAATAGGTTATAATCTCTTAGTCGTCCAACTTTAAGCTGCATGAACCCAAATATTGATTCATATACCAGAAGGACTCGTGTTTCTTAAAAGGAAATTCAGAAGGAATTCTCCTCAATCAACCGCAAATCCAAAGGACTTTTTAAACCAGCTTCCGTTGACGGGCTCACCACCACAAAGGAGGAGGACTTATGTTGGTAGCATGGATCACAAATATATGCAATTGTGGCATAAACAATAACACCTACTCGCTATAAACTTAGCCTAAACCTCTGGTCATGATACCCTATTTATCCAAGATGCAATTTGTGCATCAAGCAGCAAAGAATATTTGACAAACAACAATCGAGATATGTAATCAAAAGTTTTACCTGTCATAATCGCGGGCGACAAGGTAGAGGAACTTAGCATAGTTGGACAAGAGAAGAGGATTTCCGGGCTCCTGCGCAAGACTCATCTGATACAAAAGATCCGTCCTGCTGTACTCCACATAGTGATGATCATCCTCAATCTCCACACGCACAGGCGACACAAACTGCTGCATTGCTGCATAATCGAGCCCCACTATACCCAGCTCTCCATCCTGCATTCTATACGCCTCGTCAACCATCGTATTCCACAGCTCTGTGTCTTGTCTATCCATCGCCTCTGGGTCCTCTCTTGTCTCGACAATGGGAGACAACGACATCATCTTTTCAAGATTCCCAATCTCCTCAACCGTCATATCACCATTGGGTTGGTTCAATGCAATCTGATAATTTTCTTGGGACAAAGATACGAATGGGCTCTCATCGGCGGCGAGATCCTTGGTGGAATAGGCAGCATAATCCGCCATCATCACCATCACATCGAGCATAAAATCGGGCGTCCTGGAAAACACCTCCTTAAACAACCAAACGAACGAAGAGTTGATCTCGCTCTGCACCTTAGCAATAACCGCATCCAAATCCTCCTCCAACGCCAAACCTCTCATCCGAATCGCCTGCCCGTGAATCTCCCGGATGGCAAACACCGCCGAGGCAAACGCCTTCTTCGCCGCACACACATCTCCCTCGACACCAACGCTCTCGTCCTCCGACATCTTCTTCTTGATAATCCGAAGGGAGACCGCTAGGTCGACGCTGCTC